>JAWWMW010114769.1:0-10053 GCA_035048345.1 Echeveria elegans
AGCTTCAATTTCAAGTGCACCCTAGTTTTTATAAAAATGTTAGACTGCAAGTGTAATGGCCTCATTTTTTGTAATATGTAATGGCCTCATTTTTTGTAATATATAATGGTCTCGTTTGTTAAGAGTGGTGCTATTGTTGTTTGCCACATTCAGGTCATAGTTTTTTTTTGTTTTTTTAGATTTGAGCCGGATTAGTGATGATGCATCTGAATTTATAAACTATTTTTAAGTGACTTTTTTATTTTTGACAAAAGAAATTCAAATGGGATTATAAAAAATTCAATACGAAATTTTTAGAAATTCATGTTGCAAAAAAATGAAAGAGTAATGAGCAACAATGATAGCTGATTTTTAAATTATTTTAATTGATTTTTATTTAAATTATTTTAATAAATGAAGATGTGAAATTTTAAATTATTTTAATTGATTTTTATTTGTAACAAAAAAAATAAAATGAAATGAGGGAATAGGTAACCTGTAATAGCAGGTCAAATACATCAAGGGTATGCCACAAGCAAATTGGACTCAAAGTTGGGATTATTCAAAAATAATTCAAAGTTGGGATTATTTCCAGCAAATGAATGAAAGTTGGGATTATTTAGGACAAATTTTCCAAAAAAATATTGTTTTGAACAAAATCATCACTATCAATAATTTTAAATTATTATAAATATTATTTTCCCAACTTAATCGGCTATGTAAAAATGACCATCTAAATTATTATTAGAGTAGATAACCTTGAAAAATGAAAAATAAATAAATAAATGATGAGTTTGAAGACCAAAAGGCTCTAGAGTTCAATTCCTTCTAAAAGCTATTTAATTTTATTTTTATTTATAAGTATCACTTTGATTTATAAAAAATACATGTATTTTTGAATAACATTGTTTCATTTTAAAATATGATATTCATAAAAAAAATAAAGTTAACAAAGTTTCATTTTATAAAAAATTGAAATTTTAATTCAGTATATTTCTATTTATTCTTTAATATAGTTAATTAATTTTTTTTGATAATAATGACTTCAAGTCAAAGACATAGAAGGCAATTACATATGCCTAATCAACATTACAAATCAGAATGAATACTTGAGCTTAAGAACATCAATAAGACGTTCCTGAGAGTTTTGCGTGTTTGGCCGCAGTATCAGCGATTCCATTTGCTTCCCTACGAATAAGATTTATCTGTCAATCAAGATTGTGTGTTAATTCCTCAATGCAAAACTTCCTCCATAAATCCTGAGATTGTTGAGTAGTTAGATTTCCCAAACCATAAAATTTCAGCAACTAGTGTTAATCAGTTTCAAAAATCACCTTCTGGAACTTAAGTCATTATTTTGCATTTTTTTACTTCTTTTTGTATTGATTGAGGTTTTAATTTGTAAAATATTGATTTCATACGAGTGATAAAGTGAAGAAAAAAAATGTTACAAAATGTCATACATAAAATAATTTTCAAGAGGATGGTTCTAATAAATTCATTCGAAATAGGACATAGCTGCAACTATTTGGCTCCAGAGCTCTGAATAAAAATTGACTTGAATTCAAACTTTTGCATCCATGCTACAAGTAAATATTTGAGCAAAATCCAGTGTTAGTAAAACCTTTATTTAACCCCGTCAACCTACTTTGTATCGAGAAAAAAAAAACCGTCAACCCTACTGAAAACCCTCTTCCACTGCACGCAATCTGTTTCTCTGTCATTCGGTATAATTTAGCCTAAATAAAGCCAGCACCTATGGAAGGTGAAGAACACAACTACAGAACTGATCTGAATCTGATGTCACCCATTTAATGAGTGGAGTGAGCAGAGCAGCTATGACTTTTAAACTAATATCGGTTCTACTAGTTCCAAAGACGAATCACTGCTTCTGCTGCTGCCGCCCCTAAGGACGACGACTTCGCCTTTGGAATCCACATCCACAATAACAGAATCACCCTCTTTGATCTCACCGGAGAGCATCTTTTCAGCCATACTATCCTCCAGTAGTCTCATGATGGCTCTCCGAAGTGGCCTGGCTCCGTAACTTGGATCATACCCTTCTTCGACGACCCTGTCTCTGAATCTCTCGGTCACTTGGAGCTCAATTTCCTTTTCTGTCAGCCTCTTGAATACTTCTTTCAGCATGATATCACCTATTTCTTTCACCTCTATCTTGGTTAGTTGACGGAAGACGATCATTTCGTCCAACCTGTTCAAGAACTCTGGACGGAAGTACTGCTTTAGTTCTTCTGTCACTAGACTTTTTATTCTATTATAGCTTGTGTCTTTCTCGTCATAGTCGAGATCGAATCCTATTCTACGCCCTCCTTTTTCAATCACACTGCTTCCGACATTAGATGTCATGATAAGCATAGTGTTCTTGAAGTCTACTGTTCGTCCCTTGCTATCTGTTAGCCTCCCATCCTCAAGAATTTGAAGCATCATGTTGAAAACATCTGGATGAGCCTTCTCAATTTCATCAAAAAGTACCACTGTGTAAGGACGTCGCCGAACAGCTTCTGTTAACTGACCACCTTCAGTGTACCCCACATATCCGGGGGGTGAACCAATCAGCTTAGAGACTGTATGCCTCTCCATAAACTCACTCATGTCAAGCCGTATCATTGCCTCCTCTGAGCCAAAATAGTATGTAGCTAAGGATTTAGCCAATTCCGATTTACCAACTCCTGTTGGCCCAGAGAATATAAAGCTCGCAATAGGTCGGTTTGGGTTTTTAAGCCCCACTCTTGCACGTCGAATGGCACGACTGATGGCCTTGACAGCTTCATCCTGGCCAATGACTCGTGAGTGAAGAGTATCCTCCATTTTAAGAAGTCTCTCTGACTCATCAGCTGACACTTTGTCTACAGGAATGCCAGTCCAAGAAGCGACAATATGCTGAATATCAACCTCAGTAACAACCGCACTGCCATCGCCTGCTTCAAATTCAGCCTTGCTCATCTCTTTGCTTTTCGCAATTACAGCAGTAATTTGTGCTTTTAGATCATTTTCTTTATCACGCAACTCTCCAGCCTATTCAAGACACGAGGAATAAATTTTAGATAGCTAACGAGACTATCTTCTGTGACTAGTGACTTCAGCAATAGAAGTTTCTGGTCATGAAACCAAACATAAATTAATTCAATCATACCTTTTCAAAATCTTGAGCACGTACTGCCTCGTTTTTGTCCTTTGTGATCTGTCTGAGCTCTTTTTCTAACGCTCTAGCTTCTTCTGGAAGCTGAATAAATGGAATGGTATCAGAAAAATACAAAAGAACTGCAAGCGGCATGCCTGGGAAAGCAGATGTGAGTACCTGAGCATGTCGAAGTCTAACCCTAGAACCGGCTTCGTCAATCAAGTCAATTGCTTTATCAGGGAGAAAACGGTCGCTGAATCATAAAACAAATAAATTATTTATGCATGATTGAGGAATCAAATTCATTCACTCAGGAAAAGTAAAGCCTAATATTAGAATTCTGGTAAAGGAAGAAGAAGAGAGTGGATGCAAGAACACAATCATGGTTGGAACCCTCCGCCCCCTTTTGGATGATTAAGCCATTAATTGTTTTCAGTTAGCAATTACATTAATTTATAAAATGCAGAAAATTACAAACCTGATATACTGATGAGATAATTGTGCAGCAGCTTCAATTGCTTCATCTGTGTAACAAAGTTTGTGGTGTAGCTCATATCGTTCTCGAAGACCTCTAAGGATCTGCACCGCTTCATCGACTGAGGGTTCAGGAACCTTCACTGGCTGAAATCGTCTTTCCAATGCCGGGTCTTTTTCAATATGCTTTCTGTATTCATCAAGTGTTGTGGCCCCAATACACTACATATGATGGCACAACATGTTAGTACTGTATAACACATGCAGAAAGCCAAATATTGTTCAACACACAGAAGGCATCTGTAAGTAAAGACGATCAAATTGAAACAAGCTAAGATACTGATGAAATACGAGTACCTGCAGCTAAGATACTGATGAAATACAAGTACAAGCTAAGATGGATCTGAACAAGAAAAACTTTTCTGTAGAAACAATACCTGCAGCTCGCCTCTAGCAAGAGCCGGCTTCAAGATATTTGCAGCATCAATTGCTCCTTCAGCAGCGCCAGCTCCAATTAAGGTATGAACCTCATCTATAAAAAGAATAATGTCATCATTTTGTTTGATTTCTTCCATGAGTTTTTTCAGCCTTTCTTCAAACTCTCCACGATATTTGGTGCCCGCAACAAGACGACCCATATCCAGGGTTATGACCTAATTAGAGACGCTAAAGTATCAGCTTCACACTCTTTCAATTGTTGAAGGAAAAAACATTGTAATGAGTTTGATGATTTCAAACTGAGGCAATAGATTCACATTACCACAGGACAATAAGATTTATGTACTAAGAAGTAAAAAAAAAAAACCCCACAAAAACATAAAATTATGAATATGGAAAACTATCGACCACCATAAACGAGCCCACCTTCTTCCCCTCAATTGTCTCTGGAACATCGCCGTTTGCAATTCGCTGAGCAAGGCCTTCAGCAATTGCAGTTTTACCAACACCAGGCTCTCCAATGAGACAGGGGTTATTTTTGGTTCGTCGACCCAATATCTGGGTAACACGCTCAATTTGCAGCTGACGTCCAACAACAGGATCTAGCTTACCCTAATATTACAATTTACAAGGTTTAAAGTTTAGAAACCAGATGGAATACACTAACATAAACCGACAAGCTTAGACATATCACCTCTTCAGCTAACTTGGTTAAGTTAGTTCCATACTCTTCCAATGTTGGCATTTTGCTAGAATCTGAAGTCCCTCCACCGGCGGTAGAAGGTTGATCGACATCACTTACCATGCGATAACCTATACAAGATATTATGATTAACACAACCGAAATGGCTGCGTAAATTAAATACAAACAAGCAGAAAGAAACTGGAAAATGACAGGGACGAATACCTGTGTACGAATAGTAGCAGCCTTAGCACCTGAATTCTCAAGAACACGAGCTGCTACTCCTTCACCTTCACGAAGAAGCCCGAGAAGCAGAGCCAATATAGTTGTGCCCTGCAATTAATGTATGTTTGCATCAGTGCCTGATGTGGGTAACTGAGTAACAGACCGCTCACATAATAAACGAACACTATTTCATGACAATAGTAACATCAGTATTCAAATCCCCATTTGTTAAAACCTTACAAAAAAACATACAGAATGTATGAAAAACATCCCACAGAAAATAATTAATACAGAAAAAAAGTAAAGCCTCTATTTCAATCATTTTCATAAGCCATAACGTTGAGTGGTCTCAAGGTAGATTATTATCCCAGATTTAGCTCTACAGGCAAATGTAATCAGGATAGAAGGCTCTGAAATGGTGTGAAAAAATCTTTAAAGAAACTATTAAAGTTATGTAAATTTAAGCGATAACAGAAATTTGAATAATGATGAAGTCTAAAGCCAGTTTCATCTGTTGAATAATTACCAAGTAATCGAGCTTCCTCCAATGACAGCTCCAAAACACGTTTTGCACGTGGAGTGAAAGGAATCTCCACAGCAACAAATCCACTTCCCCTTCCAATAATCTTGTCAACTTCTATACGTGCATCGTTGAGACTGATTCCCATATTTTTGAGAACCTTTGCAGCAATTCCTGTACCCTCACCAATGAGACCCAATAATCTTTGCTCCGTTCCAACAAAGTTGTGACCAAGTCTTCTAGCTTCCTCCTGAGAAAGCATGATCACCTTAATAGCTTTTTCAGTAAATCGCTCAAACATTGCCTTCGGAACACCTCAGCAAGCCCGTCTTGACCGGACAGATGTTTCAGCTGCCACCGTAGAATGAAAATCCTGACCAGAACTTGTAAGAGTATCCAGCACATTTGAACCCCACAACCCAGTAAAGCCTTGTAAACATAATCGATAAGCCTGAACACCAGACATCATTCGAACACAAACAGTGGAACCCCAGAAGCCCCATGTCTTTCCCATATGTAGCCTCGATCCTCGAGTACCAGACATCATTTGAACACTATTCTGATGCCTCCCAGCTCTATGAAGCTGACCATGTCGTGGATCAGCAACAGAGGCTGGAACACTGACAGACTGAAACATAGCCGTCACCATAATGCCTGGCTAACCCAAAAACCAAGAAGCCTATCAATGTATGTTCAAAAAGTATGCAAACCATCTATATCCAATATTCATCAGTTTATTCAAAACAGTCTTTTTATAAGAGGACACTCTTGAACGACTGAATAACCAAATTGGCTGCAGAGCCTACGCCCTCAAATTGGCAGAAAATCCGACTTCCAATTAACAAAAGTCATTCAATAAAACCCCAACAATCAGAAAATGGAAAGCCAAGCACCCAAAACAAACCCTAAAATCAAAACCTTCTGAAAGCTACGTGCAAGCAAGCAAGCACAGGCTGAGCAACGAGCAGAATCAAATTACAAAAAAAGCAATAAGTCCAAAAATTATACCTAATTCAACGATGAATTCAACAAGAAGAACTCTACCGAAGGCACAAATGTAATAAAGCAAAATGTCAAGAGGGGAAGAGGCGCCTGAAAGAGCGTTGGTGAGGAAAGGGGAGACATTTTTATATTGATGGCCGGTGGTGTAAAAGCAGGGGCTTAGCCGTGAATTTTGTCGTGTTTTAAATTGATTTAATTGTAGGATGTTTGTATATCTAGGGAATAATTATTTTGGGGTTGGATTTAGAAGGCTCAATTTTTTTTCGTACTACATCTCTATAAATATTAAAAATAAAATAATGTATCATATAATTTATCTCGTTTAAAAATATTATAATTTAAGTAGAACTAGATCTAGCAAACCTCGGTAAATGTCCATAAAAATCACCATAAAAAAATTCGTACAATACAAGCTAATAAATAATAAATCTCCATAAATATCAAGAAAATAAATAAAAATATCATATAATTTACTATGTTTAAAAATACAATAATTTATTCTGTTTTTGGAAAGTCACGACCTTTTGGTTGATAAGGACCTTTAGCTACATATTCTCGACGAATACGGTCTCGAATATTCACATCAAAGCTATCAATCGACTTTCACAATCCGTAATCGGAAACAATATCACTTTCATCAAAACTAATAACCACGTTTTTATCCAATCTTTATGTATCATTTCCAACACTACCGCTAGAAGAACCAATAGAAACTCTAGAAAGTTTGATTAAAAACTTGTCCATTAAACACCTAAATGATCAAAATAAAATCACAATTTAACAATATGAATTAACAATTAATGTTATTCAATCATCAAAAATCATTCAACAATCAATAATTAACCATAAATTCACAAAAAACAAAACATTCAACAAATTTCTCAAACCTAAACCTAGTTAAATTGAAAAATCAAGCACTGAAATCAACCTAATTAAGCAATGAAATCAACCCAAAAATACGAAAATGCCAACTAGTGTAGTAGTTGTAGTATTGTATGGATTTGAAGTCGCCCCCGTCCTTTGGTCTTTGCAATCGCACGTCGCCCTCACCCTTCAAAATCGCTCGTTTCACTGTCGCTCAATTCTTTTTTTTTTTTGTGTTTTGTTTAAAACACAAACAAAACACACAAAACGGATCTGGACTTGTTTCTTCTCTGGCGAACGCGACCTGGCGGCTGGCGAACATGCGGACGATCGGACGAAGGGCATCAGTGCTATATACTAGTGAAATTTTACGACCACGATGGAGTCGGCCGACCCCACCTAGCTCCGCCCCCTGTGTAAAAGGGTTGGAGTCTTCATCGTCGGATAAGAGTCCGGATGAAGAATGTAGAGATGGTCGTATGGTGCGACACAATGCAGCATATTATTTCTTATTTGAGTAGTTTTGCATTAACCTAATTCTAATTGTTTTCACTGGTTAGTAGGAAATGGATGACTATAAGCTGTCCGATTAGTATAATAGTACACGAGACGTAAATCTGACAGTGTCTTACAGTAAATTGGGTGATGGTCAAGTTGTTGGACCAGTTGACACATTTGCCCTAAAGCATCTCCCATTGTACAACGTATATTAGTTATGTAAAATATAATGAAGTATTATTTCATACATTGTTGGAATGATATTATGCATAGAAAAATGATTTTAGACAAAAAAAACTAAGACTTATTTATGGTTTGTCTGAAAGAGAAATCTAGTAATCTCCTAATGAAAAGACTAAAATATCCTTGATAACTAAAACTAAGAAGTAGGTTAGTATGATGTCCGTGCATTAGCGTTGCTCTGTATATGAGGGCAAAATTTAATGAGAACTAGATTTTTTGATGAGACAGAGAGATCTAATCTCAGCCGTCAGACATCTTCATCCAATGACCGTAATTAAATTGACTTTAATGCAAAAAAATCACCTAAATAAAGCCTCACGTTTCAGTTCATCACATGTATAAAGAAAAACTCAATTTAACCATCTATGTAACACAATCTGTTTTCAAATTAACCACATGTATAACAAAATATTGCATAAAACCACATGTATAACATCGAAATATCAATCAACCACCTCAAAATGTACACAAAATATTAAATTGGATATTACATTTAGTAATGTTAGGGATAAAATATATATACATATATGAGTTTATTGAAATTTTAAAGAAAAAGATCTTAACATGTAAAAATATGTAAATGTTAGTTTATTGAAGGGGTGGTTAATAGAAAACAAATTCTGTTATACTTGTGATTGAATAAGATTGCTCTTTATACTAATGATTATTTGCAAAGTAAGGGTCTATACAAATGGTTTCCTGCAGTAAACGCAAAATTCATATTCGAAGTAAAATTAGAATTCACCTAAGGGTGGGCTTATACTCCAAGTCACTACCACAACAACTCCCACATCTAACAAAACAATACTCTCAACCTTTTTCTGTCGAGCGTAAGAAGCTACAGTCATCGTTTTGTCTATGGAATTCAATTTTTATCAAATTTAAGGCATTTTGGCCTTTTCTCTTCTTCTTGTTCTTTGGGCAAAAAGTTCTCATGAAGTTAATGTTTTGTAAACAATGTGAATTATAAAGTAAGTTTATGAATTAAAAAAAGATATATGCGAACCAAGTGAATTATAAAAATCATTTGTAACTTATCTTCATGCCGCGTCCGAGCTTCATTCATAAACGCAAAATCATGTGAATTAGAAAAATATATGAGGCTTTATGTCACGTCCGAGCTGCGATCAGAGCAGATGACGTCTCATTTGAAGCTAACACAAAGAGGTACAACTCTCTAGTTTACAATAAAGTTAGATTCGTAGCTAAAGAGGTAAAACATGAGTTGTAATCAATGAATTCTGCAAAGTCGCGAGCTGTGGAAGAGTAATCTCACAAAATACTCTATAATTGCGATTTTGAAAACACACTAAGGTTATGATTTTGATGGCAAAAGTACGTATGAAATTTTATTTTCAAGAAGATATGAATGTTAGAAATTTGAAGCTATTGCTTTCTCAAAGGGTGTGGTCGTTAGTGTAAGGCCTACACCAATGCATTGGAATATGTGGTTATTATTAAGTTAATAAATGAACTAAGGCATAAGTTTTATCATACTCATTTTATTATGCATGATACTTAATGAAACTATCCATGAATGAATGTTCTGTCTAAGTTACAATCCCGTAAGTAAGATACTTAGTTGTTTAAAGAACATTATTCTAAAATTCCTAGTCAATTATTTATCATGGGAATGATATTTGAATTAAGACTTGTATGCTTCTCTATGCGTTGATTGAATCTTACTAATCACTCTGGCATGAGAGAACATAGATACATATAGGATATGTATTTGAATACGATCCACAATGAGAAACACTACGTGATAGTCTAAGTCATCAGTGATTCTCTGGTAGATCTTATATGAATTCTTCGTCTGGAAGCCTTTATGAACTTAGATAATTTAGTGTATGCTTTGACTTACACCAAACGTGATCCATAAAAGGGTTGCAAGTATGGATATGATTGTGTATGCATTAACTATGCTAGAGTTGCATGAAAGGAGCGAAGGAATTGCATACTCTCGTAGAGAGAGAAGGATACCTC
>JAWWMW010114790.1:0-10052 GCA_035048345.1 Echeveria elegans
ATCGATTTCTTCGATCGTTTTGTATCTCTTCCCCTGTTAAGTTTTAATTAGGGTTAAGTTAGTTTAATTAGGGTTAGATTATTTAATCAGAATTAGCAAGGAAAATTGGTAAAACAGGACAACAGCATTCGTTGGTAAAACATGGAAACAGGACATGTATTCTGTTATTATAATAGATATTTTTTTTGTTTTTCCTATTTTTATTTTTATCTTTCTTACTTTATCTTTCATATAATATTTTTTTTCAAACTTTATTCTTCATTTATTTATATTTATCTTATTTTATAACTTAACAAAACAGATTTTAAGATGAGATGAAGAATGAAATGAATGAAGCAACACAAGTCAAAACTATGACACATTTTCACATGTACAATTATTACCTTTAAGTCTCTCTGCTATGTCATGTCACATCCATGCCCATTATTAACAACCTCACCCTCTGTCTATTCTAATTTTTAAATAAATTCAAAGTAACAGAGTCTGTATCAAAAGCAAAAGGGCAAAAAAAACGAGTTCAGAAAATTGAATTTTTTAGTGTTCATTAAATGGCATAAATAAAACTCAACAAAAAAAAAAGTATTCTACTCACTCCAGGACATTTTTTGGGTCTCAGGGATTATATTGAAACCCAAATCAAAATTTAATTGCATAATGAAGTGTTTTTGGTTAAGCTTCTTTGAGATATTTTGTACTACAATTTGATAAACTATTTGCATTTTGGAGTAAATCTGTGCACAATAATTATAAATAGTTGTGCATTATGTTATAATAATAATATGATGTGTATATATATGAAGTTATCTCAATGATCTCATCTGAGCATAACTCATGTTTTGCTACTTGATTTTTTCTTTCAATTTCTGTTTTTTGTTGTTGATACTTTTCATTATTTAAAGTTGAAATTTCCCATCGATAATCGCTTTTTAACAAAAGGTAACCTATTTATTATACTAGCGTATCGTTCGTCGTTCCGACGGATATGTGTCGTCCTAAATGCGCAATCGAACCGATCAAATACGAATGAAACTTGATCGATCAATTTTTAATAGGTCGGGCTCGTGTATTGTGTGTAAATTTAAACTTTTAATTTTTTAATTATTTTTAAATTTTTAATGGATCGAACTGGGTCCGTGTGGTCACACGAATGAGAGGAAAGCGATTGAAAAATTAAATAGAGGAGAAGGGTATTTTTGACAGTTCACATTTGATCGCGTTCATCTATTCTATTATATATATAAATGATTATCGATCAAAACAAATTATTTTATACAAGTAATATAGGATCCGACTTAACAAGCTGATTATTCTATTGATAAGTGTTCAGTCATGAAAATTATAGGTTTAGGGTTCAATTCCTAACCTCCACCATATTCGTTTGAAGGTTTCTTGTGAATGATCAGTATTCATGAATTGATTGTTCTCGTGAAGAAGAGCAATTACGTTGAAACCTTAGATTAGCAAAGCATCCATCCTATACCAGCAACAAATCCTTACGTTGATGAGCCATTCCATGCCAACGAGTTTCAAAATATTTTTATATTAGACGCCAACTCTGTGTTTCTTTAGGTCAAACCTGATCTCAACTTGCGTTCTGATCAAGGACGCCATTTTCCACATATGTATAAATAACACGAGTAGGAGATGCGAATGACTCGTTCAAACTTAAAGCAGAAAATACAGTAGTACTCAAGTCATTTAAAAGAATTTCAAACCAATCAGGGAGTACTTTGATGATGTTCACTTCCGCCAATAATCAAAATCAACTTGAAATATTTATATATAATGCAAAATTAATGCCTCAAATTTGCTTGAGTGCATCATTGACTTGAAACCGGAGGCGGCAAAGAGATGGTCGCCTCAGACCACAAAATTTGTTGAAAACATTAGTAAAATAAGGTCATGTGATTGGAACAAGAAGACCACATATTTATTATGAGCCGCATGTATTTTTAGTCTAACATTTCGAATCAGACCGCCAAAGTTGTTTGAGCCGCCCTGCTTGAATCAGAAACATTTTTGATGTTTGACTACATGCATGCAAACATGCAAGGCTTTAAGCTACCCAAAGAATGCATAAATCAACACAATTTTTGGCACATTTTGGATTTGAGAACTGATGATTCGTATTTATACGTTCATCTAACGACTTCAATTCATGTATTTTAGTGCATTTGTATATTCAAAGTTACTCATTTCGTGTGGTTTTACATTTCGGGTGTACAAAAACAGCTAGAAAAAAGAAACGAAGCTTAAAAGCATCAATTTGACACTAATTGAGGATAAGAGCAGAATGACCTCCCGCGCTTTAAAAGATTCCAGAAGGAGCATCGTTGATCCGTTGAAGATGAAATAAATTCCGTTAAAAATCTGACTTGAAGAGCTACAATTCATATGTTGGCCTCAAAGAGTGATTTGGACTGGGTTTTGACAGATTAGACATTTTCTACTTTGTAAGCTTGCTGAGAATTCATTTCTTATCCGTTTGAGACAAAATATATGGCGTTAGAAAGATTATTCAAGGAGCTACAAATCTAGTTTACAACAAATTCAGATTTCAAGCCTAAGAGGTCCAAAACAGGTCTAGAAGATACGGATCAGTGCAGTTCCGAGATTATTGGGCTAAAAGTGCTAAAAAGGTCTTGCTTCCTCAACAAGTCAACACATTAGTATAAATAGAAAGCTAAGTCTAGGGTTTAGAGGGGGGAAAATCAGCCACTGAGCGACAGAAAAGAGACAGAGAGCTACAGGGAGAAGCCGGAGGCCAAGTCTGAGATCATTCGTTCGGTTCCTTTACATTCTTTCCTGATCATAACTAATTTTGATGATGTATTTCGTTACGGTTATGCATAGCTAAATATTTAGTTGTGGTTTGAGACACACACTTGTGACGAAACGGTTTTAAGATACGTTCTTAATTTCAATTTAATTATCTTGCGTCAATTCCTATGTGTATTATAATGATTCAGACTTGATGAGATTATTGAATATTTGCCTACGATTTATCTTGTAAAAGTTGGATTCTATTGCTAACTTATTGATACTTTGCCGTAAAAATAGGTAGAACACTAGGGATTGTGCATTAATGTTTGCCCATTAATATAACTCGCTTGATTCTTCATGCTACTTTGGCGTAAGAGTTATATTCACGTTTGCTTGATGTATAACGATATTAGAAGTTGTATGCACGTTACCTTTGCCGGAATGTGTTAGTGTTATGAGATAATATAAATTGCATGATTTATATCGATGATAAACCGTGAGTTATAAGTAGTTGTCTTGAACCGTGCCTTCTCGTCATATTAATTAATTCTCTGCGTTTTTACTTGCTTGCATTCATAAAAATTCTCACAAAACCCCCCAAGTTTAGTTTATTTACAGGAAAACTTTCACTCACCAATTCCTCGTGGGATCAACCGTGCTTGCCGCCGTTCTAGTTGCCAGTAGGAAAATAATTTAATTTGACGCGTACAACGACGCGTGCCAAGAACCAACGCAAACAAGAAAAGTCCAAGTTCAGAAGATGAGAAGAATGAACAACCTGAGAAGGCTAAGGAAAAGAAGGATGAAGAGGAAGAAGAAGCGCCTTTTGTCGCCCCACCGACCTAGAAGCCACCCGTTCCTTTTTCGCAAAGATTAGTGAAAGCAACGGTGAAGGCAAGCTTCAACAGGTTTGCAGACATTCTACTGAAACTACACGTTACGCTCCCATTCTCTGATGTAATTTCTCAAATGCCAATTTACGCAAAATTATTAAAGTATATTACTTCGCATAGACATGAGCTGAAAAGTGTAGATCATGTTGCTTTAGATGCAAACTGTAGTGAAGTCATTCAACATGACATGCATAGGAAAGCAAAAGATTTTGCTCTTTCACTATTTCAATTTCAGTAGGGGACATTGACATAGACGATGCCTTGTGTGATTTAGGAGCTGAGATTTCTATTATGCCTTACATCCTTTATGAAAAATTGAACGTAGGAAGGGTAGCAAAAACACCCCTCATCATTAGGCTAGCGGATAGGTCAATGCCATTTGGTGTCTTAGAGGATATGCCGGTAAAGATAAGAAAATTCTACATTCATGTAGATTTCTGTGTCTTAGAAATGAATGATAGCCCACACGCTGAAATTCCTATTATATTGGGTAGACCTTTTCTAAATATTGTAAAGGCATTAATCAACTGTGGTGACAGAACTATTGAGCTGAATTTAGGGAAAGAAAAGATAAAATCCAGCTGTCTAAAATGTTGAAGTCTCCTAGTTGTTCTATGGATTGTAATCTTGTTGAACCATTTGATGTTATGGAACTAACACTCAAAGAAAGTGAAATATTAAACTTGGACTATAAAGAGGAGACATATGAAAGACTGATGGAGATCAAGGAAGTCAAAAAAGAGGAGCCGCCAGTTAAGGAATTTGGTACGGAATTGAAACCCTTTCCACCGAATCTAAGGTACGAATTCTTAGGAGTAGACAATATACCTTACCAGTAATTGTTAATTTGTCGCTGATCGAATATGAGACATCTAGAGTACTGCATGTTTTACATACGCATAAAAATGCCATATGACATTTTATAGAAGATTTAAAGGAGAACATCTCGAGCATATGCATGCATCGTATCAGACTGAATGAAAATGCAAAACCATATAGGGAATTCTGCGTAGACTTAATTCGAAACTAGGTGAAGTCATTTTGAAAGAGATAACCAAACTTAGGGACGCCGGTATTATATACTCTATGCCAGATTCTGATTGGGTAAGTTCCATACACGTCATTCGTTCGATAGTTGCATATCTAATCTTTAAGATGTATCGAGATGGACGTAGTTTTAAACTGGAAGATGCCATTTTATGGTCACGAAAGGAATAGTCCTAGGACACTTTGTGTCAAAAAGGGGATTGAAGTCAATAAGGCAAAGGTCGAAGTGATCGAAAGACTTCCACCACCGAAAGACGTGGAGGGAGTACAAAGTTTCTTGGGTCATGCTGGCTTCTATCGTAGATTCATAAAAGACTTCTCTAAAATCGCAAAACCTCTCACAAATCTCCTAGTCAATGATGCGAAGTTTGATTTTGATGAAAAATGCCCTCATGCTTTCGAAGTCTTAAAGAAATCCTTGATCACTGCGCCAATCGTACAGGCACCAAATTGGGACCTCCCATTCGAGTTAATGTGTGACGCAAGTGACAATGCGATAGGAGCTGCTCTAGGGCAAAGGATAGACAAAATGTTTCATATAATTCAATATCTGAGTAAAGCGTTGGACGCTACCCAAGTCAATTACACCACAACCGAGAAGGAGATGATGGCGGTCGTCTACGCATTTGATAAATTTCGTCAATACCTAATAGGATCGCGAACGATAGCGTATACAGATCACGCAGCGATAAAATATCTGGTTAACAAAAAGGATGCGAAACATAGGCTAATACGATGGATCCTGCTACTCCAAGAGATTGATATAGAGATTAAGAACAAAAAAGGCATTGAAAACGTTGTGGCTGATCATCTATCAAGATTGGAACCCTCTGAGGAGATAGCAGACACTGAAGGCCCATCGTAGACACATTCATTGGTGAGTATTTGCTGGAAATGGACATCGCATAACTGACGGCAATAACGAACCATATGTCGAAAATCCCTTGGTATGCGGAAAGTCCCTTGGTACGCGAACTCCGTGAATTATCGGGTGTGCAATATCCGACCACTCGAGGCCACATACGCCCAAAGGAAGAAATTCTTAATGGATGTAACCAGATACTACTGGGATGATCTGTACCTGTATAGGTTAGTAGTTGACGGAATCTATAGGAAATGCGTTGCGGAATCAGAACAACGTAAGATCCTACATGAATGTCACTCATCACTCTCAGGAGGACACGATTCCACTTCCAAAACGGCGTCATGAGTACTTCAATGCGGATTTTACTGTCCCACCTTGTTCAAGGATGCCCACGAGTTTGTGAAAACCTGCGACGCTTGTCAGAGAACGGAAAATATTTCAAAAAGAGATCAAATGCCGCAGCAATGAATCCTTGAAGTTGAAATCTTTGATGTATGGGGAATCGACTTTATGGGCCCTTTCCCATCATCTTTTGGAAACAAGTACATTATAGTAGCTGTCGACTATGTCTCTAAGTGGGTAGAAGCGATTGTCACATCTACGTGTGATGCAAAATCTGTCATAAAACTTTTTTAAAAGGTAATTTTTCCATAAATTTGGTGTACCTCGCACCATCATCAGCGACAATGGCACACATTTCAACGAAAAACAACTAGAGAATATGCTGAGGAAGCATGGAGTCTACCACAAGATATAACTCCCTTATCACCCACAAACCAGTGGACAAGTCAAAGTTTCGAACAGAGAGATAAAGATTATCGTGAAGAAGACTGTTGACGAATCGAGAAAGGACTGGTCGTTGAAGCTGGGTGAGGCCTTGTGGGCTTATAAGACCGCTTTCAAAACCCCGATCGGGATGTCACCGTACAAGTTGATTTTCGGAAAATCTTACGCGCCACCTACCAGTAGAAATGGAATATAAAACAATGTGGACTATCAAGAGTTGAACTTCAATGCCAAGGCCGCAGGCGAACAAAGATTGCTGCAACTTCATGAACTAGAAGAAATGCGCTTAAGTTCATATGAGAACGCAAGGATTTACAAGGAAAAGTCCAAACTATGGCACGATAAGAAGATCCGAGAAAAGACCTTCAACCAAAGAGATGTGGTGCTTTTATACAACTCTAGATTAAGATTGTTTCCAGTGAAACTGAAGTCAAAGTGGTACAGACCGTTAAGAATTTCAAAAAAATTTCCGGATGACCATGTTGAACTAATGAACAATGAAGAAAAACGATTCCGGGCAAATAGCCAGAAACTCAAACCGTACCACACTGGGAAATTCCTTGCCAACGAGAAGGTATACCTGCTAGAACTGGAGTAACATGGAATGAAGCACCATTCGGGAAGGGATCCTAGCAAAGGACTTCTCGAATGTGATTCTTGATAGAAGATTCGGCTACATCCTTACCAGGACATTAATCTAGGCCTAGAGAAGTCCCTCTACACTCTTTTTATTCACTTTTTATTGCGTAGGGACTAAGGAAAATTTTAAGTGTGGGGCGGGGGTAGTATGCTTGAATTTCAATGATAAATATATCTTGCGTACTATATATTTTTTAAGCATTCATCCTAAATTTTGAAATTTTTTGAAAATTTCGCTTGCTAAACATGATTTTTCACAAGTTAAAGTAACTCAACAATGAAAAAATGATTTGTACATTGATATCATTGATCATGAGCTTTAGAGAAGTTATTTTCTTTGCAATGACATTGCATAATTGGATTGATGACCTTAACTAGCTTAGTTCGATTATGATAAACCATTCTCATGCATTAAAACTTGAACTAAAAGTTACACAAGCAAGAAAAACCTTCAATTGAAAATTGGAAATCTTGAAACTTTGCTTGATTGCTCTTAGGTGAATTTAGCTTAACTATCTTATCTATAAGAATAGCTCATTCACATGCTTCTTTTAACACAACTAGGCACTATACGATTGTCAGATTTTAGTGTGGAGTCAACATCTTTTGAAATAAAAGAAAAAAAACTCAATTTTGAAAAACAATTATACAAAATAAAGTTTGTTCTACTCAAGTACCGGGGATTAGGACGAAAAATCATATCTTAAATATTTACAACTTCCTCCTCGAAAGTACTTGAATATGTCACAAATAAAATGAAATACATGGTGTTAAAGTTTGCTCCGCTAAAACCTTGATCGTATGCCTAGTTTTCATATCTTTAAGCGTGCTTGTGAATGTTCTATTTGAATTGATTGATAGTAAAAAGGTAAGGGACGACCCTTGTATGCACATACGTGAGCATTTGAGTGAATTGCGACATGACCAGCTACATTATGAACCAAGATTCCTCTTCTGTTACGTGCTACGGTCCGTTGCCTAGCGCTCGAGTATGAGTCTATTGTTCTAAGCCTGTGGACTAGCCCTAGCTAGCATAAGCGAAGAATTTGGAAACTTTCTTGCATGTGAATTACTTGTGCTAAAGGATCATGTTTGCAGATTTGTGTTAAAGTCATATTCAGGCGAATGCTAGTTTTGAACATCTTTTTCATGATTCCATGTTTATAGCTCGGGGATGATCTTATCTAAGTGTTTGAGTGAAATGATTGACTTGCATAATTCTATAAAAATGTTGAGAATTGAATAATGGAAATGACATGCTTAGTAGAGAATATTTTGATGCTTAATTCATTTGGATGAATTACATGCTTAGGATTTGTGAGTATTCTTTTTCTGAAAACTCTCACGAGACTATAACTCGTCATTAGGGTAGCCTAGGGGTTTAAAGGCTTAGTACATGCGCTAAATGCATTCGTGATTCCTAAGAAAGTGAGCTAAGAGTAGATTTCATTTTACCATGGTTAAAGTAGATTGTTTGGGACAAACAAGAGCTAAGTGTGGGGTGTTTGATCGATGATAAATATGTCTAATATTTAAACACCTTTGTGTTTAAATTTATAACATATGCGATATAAATAAAGTCACATTCTATGCTCACACCCTCGTTTCAGGTATAAATTACACAAAATAGTAATCATGGAAACTTGGAGTACAGGATCGCAAATAATCAGGGAAAAGGATAAAAAAACATCCGCTTTTTGTCAAATAATTGCAAAGTCAATGAAGAGGAGTCAATTTTGCTGAGTCAATCTCGACCGAGAGAAGGTTTATCTGGATCGAGATGAAGCTAATCTCGATTGAGGAGAATCCAAAATCCACTTCAGACATCTCGACCGAAATGATGGTAATCTCGAACGAGAAGAAATTAATCTCGATCGAGAAAGATATATTTAGATCGAAACAAGTCATAAGGGGAAAGGCCAGGGTCAAGTGTCATCTTGACCGAGAAGAACTCAGTTTCGAACAAGATTTTTTCCCAGATGCATTGGTATCGATCGAAACAAGGTCTGTTTCGATCGAAATATGGCTAGGCCGTGAAGATGAAAAGTTGGACCTCCCGAGCTTGGAAAGCCTCTACAGGGCTCATCCGTTGCTCCGATTGGGATGAAACAAGATGCGTTGGAAAGCTTATCCAAGGCTCTACAACTTTCATGAGGACACAATGACAACATCTTCGGAGAAAGAGAAAAGTCACCCTTTCCCTATAAATAAAGCACCACCCCAGCTCATTTGACACACATCAAGAGGCACCCCAGCTCATATCATTTATGTGTTCTAACTCCCTCAACATGAGTGAATAGTCGTCTCACGTGACAGGGGGATGACAAACCCTATGCTACTCACGATATTAAACATGATTTCATACACATTTCATGAATGATTTAAGGTTAAAACAAACACATTTAGCCTATGCTGATGCGATGAGGTTTAAGTGTTCGGTAAAATGCTTAGTCCAAACTGCATGAGTACTATACTCGGAAAAAAATCTCATCGGATGAACTCAGGCTAATATTGCGTCGAAAAGGGAAAATGCTAGTATTGTACGAGGTTAAGTGTTCTTTAGTCAGGAAATAGCCCACTACAAAGAAAACGAGGATTAGCGACCAACATTCTGGTCGCTAATCGTGTCTTTCTGGTCGCAGATCTCCATTTACGACCGAATTGTGGTCGGTAAGCATGGTCGGTAAAATACCGGTCGCTAATTTACATTACCGACCACTTGGTCGGTAATTACCGAGAAAAACACATAGCGACCACGTCGTCGCAAACATTACCGACCACTTGGTCGCAGCACATTACCGACCACTTGGTCGCAAACGTTACCGACCACGTCGTCGCAGAACATTACCGACCACTTAGTCGCAAACCGTTACCGACCAGTTGGTCGCAAATGTTTACCGACCAGTTGGTCGCAAATGTTTACCGACCACTTGGTCGCAAACCGTTACCGACCAGTTGGTCGCAATACTTTACCGACCACTTGGTCGCAAATCGTTAACAATATTGTTTTTTTTAAATGAATTAAAATATTATTCATAAAATATCAAAAAATAAAATTT
>JAWWMW010114801.1:0-10052 GCA_035048345.1 Echeveria elegans
AAATAGTTTTGACAATAGTGAATGCGTCTTAAGCTTGTCTCATAGTTTCAAGTCTTAATACACTTTTAAAATAATTTTAAAAATAGTGAATGTTTATCTACTGAACTGAACTGAACTGAATAGAAATTAAATTAATGTCAAAAGAACATACCCTGAATAGTTCCAACCAATGCAATGAACTAAACACTTAGAGAGGATTGAAGCAAGCATCATATACTTCATAAGAAATTGGAGAATACTACTTCATAGTACATGTGACCTAAAAAAGGAGAGGGCCATCAGGAGAAACTTGTGAGTCACTTCTTTACACATGAAGCCTACGTAAATTAGTTGTGAAGTAAGGAATGCATGGATTGATAGATCAAGTCCGTGTGAAGAAAGATAGTCGGATCGGTTGGATGATCAGGAATCTACGTTAGGCAATGATCATAAGCAAGCGTGTTTTGGATCTAAAGGTGAAATATTGTGGTTGATGCATTGTGCTCCGGATTGTACCCGAATGAGGATGGTGACTTTGGATGGTGTTGGAGGCAAAGCATCAATACAAACAGTTAAAAGAGAAGAATAAATATTTTACTTTTATGGAAAAGCAAAAGCTACATGGACATCATCTCAAATCCCTTTTTCACTTTTTTCTTCTTAAAAATCTACCACAGAAATATTCCATGTTAGCAAAATAAGCACCTTTATCCTAAATTTATATTTTTGGTACATTGACCTTTTTTAAAATTCAAATTGTTTATTAGCTGCATCGGAACTTATCCCATTTTTGGGTGCATTCGGCTTTGAATCTGAATTCGATGTAATAATTCTCTTGTTTACGTTAAATTCAGATTCTAACCGAAGACACCCGAAAATAGGATAGAAGACAACCGAAGACACCCGAAATTTCGATGCATCTAATGAGGTGACTGCACCAGATCAGATTCCAAGAAGGATTACCATTTGATTTCAATTTACGATAAAACCATAAAAAAATTCGATTGTTAGATAAATATTGGATGTTGTGCCTTGTGGATCTATATCCATTCACATTCAAATGAGAAAAATACATTGGCAACGGGCAGATTTGGGCCTCATATTGGGCCATAACAAAAGGGCGATTGCTTCATCGAAAAGCATGTTTTATTTTGGAAAAAATATCATTTAAATCGTAAATTTGTCAAATTTGAACATTTGAATTTTTAACTTCAAAAAGTTCATCTAAATCCTCAATTTTTATTGACTCTCATTTTAAATCAACTTTTGTTTAATCGATCATTATAGGCATGTCGTTACCAATTTTCGTTACAAAACCAAAATATAAAAAAAAAATTTCAAAAAATTTCAAAAAAAATTCAAAACTTCATTAAACAAATTATTCACTCATTTAGTATCACTTTTGATAAATAAAATTTCCTCAAAAATAGTTTTGTATAAATTTAATTTGATATTTCAAAACGTTTATTTAATTTGATCAAAAAAAATACAAAACAAAACAAAACGTTTGATTGTCAAATTCGATTTTTTTTGATTGAAAGTGAAATAGTAGTACAAGATGTTCACGACACAAGTACATGGCAATCAGCTAGACGAACATGCCTATAGGCACCTCCACAAACACCACAAACGCACATACGCGAGTGTGAACTTCAACCAAACACAGATACCTCAACGAGTGAGGCACTGAAACCTGATCTAAGATCAGAAGCCCTCATCAATAGTTCCAAACTGAAACTATGAGGGAAATTATTCCAACCGATATTAACAACCTTCTCACCAAGTGGAAGGAACCAAAACGCTCCATACAAACATGTGGGAGGAAACATCAACAACTAAACTAAAACATAGATAAAACTATAATCATAACAAAAATTAAAACAACAAACCAAGTTCATCACTGAACCGGTCCAAATCTCCCACCCGAGCCTCCTTAAACTGTCGGAGCCGGAAGCAACCACCGTGATCCGCCAAGCCAACATCATCCGCATCGGAACCCAACCCTTCATCAAGCACCATAAGTGAAGCCGAATTGTGAACTGAATCCGACATGCACCGTTAATCCAAATCTGGATCATCCATAACACCGCTAAGCCAAAGCTAATCCCACCGAGGAAACGCCATACCCGCCCCAGAATTCCAGATCCGGCATTGGAGACTCATCAAACCCCAGACCACCAAACCCAACCCTCCTCAAGACCATACAAGCACTGATCCCGCCTTTAATCATGCATGCAAGCGGATCCAATCCCAGATCCGGCATCCGAGACCCATCAAACCCAAGCCTCCTCAAGATCATACAAGCCCCGATCCGACATATCAAGGAAGGGAGAAGGAAATAACACCTACATACGTCATGTGGAGATGTCCTATGGGCAGAAGAAAGTCATATCCATGACGGAATGACCTCCTCCCTCCACCCCAGAAAAAGATTGAAAAGGAAAGAAGGCGGCTGGATTTTAGAAAGATGGGTGGCGTTTGAAGTTGATGATATTTTCTTGTTATGCCGATTATCCAATTCGATTTAATTTCCAAATTCTACAACTTTCTAGAAGTTTGCACTCCATCTCCATCTCCCATTTAAGCCCTCAAACATTTACAGAGAGAATAACATTTTTTAAACCCCAATCGGAATCCGAAACCAACTCGCCGGAGTCTTCATCGGAATCCGCAAAAAACTCCGTCGATCGTGTTAATGGATGTTTTCACTTTCACAATCTATGGAAGCATCAGCAACTAGTCTTCGCCGTCACAATCCTTCCACTGTCCACTCCCGATTCTTCCTCTCGGGCTTCTACTGCTGGGATTGGGACTTCCTCTCCGCTCTCCTCCTCTTCAGCGACGCCGCCTGAATCCATCGTAATTAGCAGTTGAATAATTAATTATTAGGGCTTTTGAAATGACGATGAGATAAACGCCAGCGCCGTTTCTGACAAAGACGTTTCAGCTAGTGGATGATGGTAGTACGGACGACTTCGTTTCATGGAACGATGATGGATCGAGTTTTGTGGTGTGGAAGACTGCGGAGTTTGCAATGTATTTGCTGACTAAGTATTTTAAGCATAACAACTTCTCCAGCTTCGTCCGTCAGCTCAACACTTACGTATGTTTTTTTTTTTTATCTTCAGCATTTGTTTCTGATTATGTTTTTGAATTTTGTAATTGAGGGGATAATCTGAATGTGTTGATTTTTGTAGCAAAGTTAGTATTAAAAAAAAAAAGCGTTATGAGCTAGTCAGGCCAATTTTTGGAGCACTGGATATTAGTCATAGTTGGTAGTAGAAGTTTGGTTTTTTTTTTTTTTTGTTATGTTTGGTCTTTTATGAAAATAACTAGTGTACCGCCGTCGTCCAGAAGAGGATGTGTCGTTTCAGATTCGCAATCGAATCGGTCAAATAGAGACGAGACTCGAACGATCAATTTTTGGTGTCGTGCGGATCGAATTTAAATGAGTATTTTCGTTATTTTTTTGTCATATTCTTATTTTATCTTATTTCAGTTTTATCTTATTCCTATTTTATCTTATTCTGGTTTAGATTTATTCTTATTTTTCCTTATTCCAGTTTAGGTTTATTCCTATTTTTCCTTATTTCAGTTTAGACGTATTTTTATTTTTCGTCGCTATATGTGTGATTCACTATTCTAGATATTCTATTATATATATATAGATAGATAGATGAACGCTAGTAGATAGTGAGGGAATAGGTATAAATGATAGTAGAATTTCTTTAAATTTATTGCCTCATATATATGTGCTTCACTGGATACCAGTGTTTCCGGCTGGGATCTTATGTAGTTATGTATTGTTTTTGTGAGGGAAAGAAAGAAGTTGATGCAGGTTTTTGGATGTTAGGCATGAAAAAATGGGTGCTTCCAGAAAAAGTTGGATGGCTTATAGCAGCAGCCTATTTGGATATGTAGAAAGGAAAGGTTGATGGGAGAAGTTCATCGTTGGAACTGACTGATGACCAAATTTTGTTGATCGAGTCTTTTCTTTTTTTAATTAAGAAACACTTTTGGCGTACGAAATAATTTATTGGTGAAGATTGTTGTTGGAAATGTGTAACCTCTGCGTTTTGAACATTGGGTGTGAAATGGAAGCTTGGAGAGTTAGAAGAGTATAGGTTGAGAATGTGATTTGTAGAAAAGGGATAGACGAGTTTTTGGAGTGTTGTTTTAAGTGGCCTTATTCAATGGCCTTCGTGGGGCTGTATCTATGCATGTTCTGTGTAATGTTTGGTGTTCCTATATGTGATCTTTTTGTCTGTGGGTTAGTTACGTGTTTTAATCATCTGCGCTGAACCAGATCATCTAGAGAGATTGTGTTTTATGGAAATGGAATTTTTGTTGACTTGCTCATCTTAGATTTATTCACAAGCTGCTGAGTAGGAATAATTTATGTGTCAGGTTTGATGCTCCGCTCGAAGTTCTTAAAATTACAAAAAAAAGCATGATGCGGATGAGCTTGAAATTTTTTTTTCTATTAATTACTGTTTGAGTCACGAGTGTTCCAAATCAGCACGTTTCTCATTGGTTGAAATTTGTTTTACCATACAGGGATTCAGGAAGAATGTGTGCCTGACAAATGGGAGTTTGCAAATGAGCATTTTCAAAAAGGAAAGTCAGAGCTCCTAACTGAAATTCGTCGCCGTAAGGCAGTTGTGGCATCCCAAGCTGTGGAAAAGGCTGCGGGTGGATCATCACTCGGGTGAGGATTTGGGATCCACCTCGACCTCATCGCCAGGGTCAAAGAACCAAGGGTCTGTAGATGAAATTGTAATGCAGTTCACAGGGTTATCAGACCTGAACTCAACTTGAAGTTGAAAAAGGACCTGAACTCAGACCTAGCTAGCACGATCTAAAAAGCAGTGCGAGGAATTGGTTAGTTTCATGGCTAGGTACATGAAGCTAGGGGGATTGAAGAACTTGATGGGATCATGAAGCTGCAAGAAACAACAGCTCGGTGCCCAAGACAGTCGTAGTATCCATCAGTGACAATGATGATGACGGAGAAGAAGAAGTAGCGCAATAGTGGGTGGAGAAAATGAAAAAGAACAAGAAAAGAGCGACAATATTGACAGTTTGAAGCTGTTTGGTGTATGGTTGAAAGAAGAAAACGTTACTAACAATAATCGCGGCAAGGAGGAATCTGCTCTTGTATCCCACGCGGGTAACCTGATTCTAGAAAGAACCAGCAAGAAAATGAAACGGGTAGAATTTGACGCCTCGCCATGGATGAACATCTCTGCAGTGACCAGCGAGATCTAACTGGATCAAGCAGCACAATGTCATTCCTCGTGTCTACTACAACATCCGCTTATTTACTAATCCTTTCTCACAGTATGAAACGCTTCATCCTATTTATTTATGTGAAATGTCCTATGTGTGCCTTTGTCTCTAGTTTGGTTTCGTAATAAGGAAATCCCGAAACCTTGTAAGAATGCCACTTGCAATCTCTCTTCTTACGACAGCGCTTATGTCGTTTCGAATGCTGGGTAAAGGCGACAAGCCTTCCTGAAGTAGGAACAGATATCGAAATGCGAATTCAAACTCAGAGAACGGGAGGGACATCACCATTTTGAGACTTGAGAGTAACGAAGGTATTTGATACTGGAGGGGCGCTTAAGGAAGCTACTATCTTCCATTAGGTCATAGAATATTCTAGCACATTCAAATCCTTGTCCATTTAATCCCCAGTCCAGAAAGCCAAGCCAGCTGATTTCTATCAACTTCTTACCACCAGTCACCCTGCTGTCAGCTCCTAAATCCGCCACCTGTTCTTTGTCTGTTGGTGACCTCCTAGGTACTGTAACAGTTCCACGTGTCCATTAATACCTAACTTCCTAGTCTTCCATAACCCGCCACGTGTCATTTTAATCCGACACAAATGAGTAATGTACACGTGGTGATTCTCTATTAACTAACTTACGCCACGTGTCCGGTTGTGAAATTTGCTATAAATATCCAACTACAGAGGCTTCCATTTCGAGACATTTTTGAAGGTAAAGAAGGGGAAATGCAACAAAGTCAAGGGCTTACTTTCCTCGACCGGAAGTGTTTGATATTACACGATGACCCCATAAGTATGAAAACATTCGACAACGCTCCCCCAATTGAGCCTTTTTTTGCAAATACGTCCCTCTTTGTTTCCAAAAACGATAAACTCTCCGCCATGGTCTCTGCCCTCACCCACGTCGTTTCCGGCGACCAACCGCCGCCGCACCCTCTTACTCCAGCCTCTCAAACAACCAGCACCGAGGATTGGCACTTGATTTCACTTCCGGAAAACGCCACGTGCCTGAAATGCAACATTAACGGGTGCTTAGGGTGTGAGTACTTCCCGGTGGAAAAACAGAACGCAGCCGTCCACCGCGGCGGAGGGAAAGCGAAGCTAAGATATAGAGTGAAGAAGAATTACAGGGGAGTGAGGCAGAGGCCATGGGGGAAATGGGCTGCGGAAATTCGTGACCCGAGGAGGGCGGCGAGGGTTTGGTTAGGCACATTCGAGACTTCGGAGGAGGCGGCGAGGGCGTACGACAGAGCTGCAATTGAGTTTCGTGGAAACAGAGCGAAGCTGAATTTTCCAATGGCAGATTACTCCGCCTTGAACGGCGGCGAAGTAAGTAGTAGTAGTAGTAGTGGAGTGAAGAAGGATGGCGTTGTTGATGACGTGGCAATGGAAAAAGAAGGTTCTAGAAGCAATTGGACGACAGAGACGTTTAACAACAGTGACGTGGCAGTGTGTTCTCAGCCGTTGGATTCAGCGAGATGACGGTTTCAGTTATTTTTTTTTGGAGTGAAGTGATTGACTGAGAGATGTATAGTAGTTTGAAGTCCAAGTCATGCGTTTTTTTGGTTTGCTTTGTTTTTTGAGTTTGTTGTTTTTTTGACATGTTTTGTTTGTGTGTTTCAGTTTTGTGAGATTTAATAGAAGTGAGATTTCGATTTTGGAGCCTAGAATTTTCCAGAATGTTTAGAATAGACAATGGCTATGTATTGGTTCTGCTGTGAATCTGACTCTTCATTGAGGAGTTCAAATTCTGGGCCCAGTTCAAATTTTATTTGGGCCATGTGTAAATGATTAAAGAATTTGGACATGGTTTAGATAATTGGGCCAGTAGTAATCAAGGCGAGGTTTTAATAGAAGCGTGGAGAAGTATGGACTAGGAAGCGGATGAATGCCTCGATGATACAATATTATATTTTGATTGTGGGATTGTTATAAATTTGAATCAAGACGCTATACAGATGCAACTGAGCTGTGCATAAAGAATGATATGTATATACATAAAAGCCAACAAATGATTGTCCTAACAAAACTCGAACAATGTTGTAACCTTGTACCGTGTTGTATACAATGTTGAACCGTTGATGAGCTGTCGACCATGATGATTCCAACACAATCATAGAATTGAAAAACCGCACCCGTGAACACCAACTTGGTTGAATGGAAGTGTGTAGATTAATATAACATCGATCAATTGCTCCAAATGGAAACTTCCTCTACCCCGCCTCCCATAAAATAAATTGCATGAAAGATTTATTCAAAATCTAATGACTTAAAGATGAACTCTTCTTAGCAAGCAAATCTAATAAAAGCGTGTTGGTTTTACTCATTTGTGCCAGTAGTTTGTAAATACCTATGCTTTATAGAAAATTGACTTTTGGAATTAGAACTATACCGATCAAAATCATTAATTATAGAATAATTCTATACAGAGAGGAACATTAGAAGAAAAATTAACACACAATTGATTTGTGATACATACCAATCGTGAAAATAATTTCCATTTTTTTGCCAAATAAATAGTATTCCACAAATGTTAGATGGCGCATTTATTCAAAAACTTGTCTTAAAGTTGTTGTCATTGTCCTTTCAAAACTGAATGAGGAGCACAATGACACTGACTTCAATGTTTTTAGTAAATGGAGCATCTTGGATTCAAGATTGAGAGTAGATGAGGACATAAATAAATAAACAAATACTGCAAAAAAATAGATGGAAAAAGAGCTGTTCAACCTACAACATGTCTCATACACGTGCAAAAACTTGTTAAACAAAAGAACACAACTTCAAAACAACATCATGTGTTTCCAAAACAACATTAGTTAGTCCTACATTGAACTACAAACCAATCCCAAACCTACCCTCTCCCACCCACAGTAAGAACTCCTCTACAAACCCCCTCCCTTCTGTACTTCGTACTTCCTAAATCACCATCTCCACATCCCTGCTGCTTGAACACCCATTTGTCACCATTTCCTGCACATCACAAAACACCCACCAAATAAGAACATGTCTTAAAAGAAACAATGTCATCATAGGGTCATGAAGAGTGTAAACCTTCAAAATATGAGTCCGGTTGTACCTGAGATGTCTCATAGTGAAGTGGGTCATTCTCAAAATGTAGCTTGGGCTGCTGAATCATCATACCACTTGACCCATCACTCTTCTCAGGCTTCTTAGATCCAATGTGAGATCTTCTCAACCCCAAAAACCCCTTCCACCTACTCTTTGGAGGCTTTGATGATACAAATGAAGTTTGGATCGTCTCATCATCTTGTTGACCAGTCAACAGCTCATCTCTTAAAGTAGTTGACCCTCCTCCACCTCCTCTTGGCTTAATGTTTGAGTATTTGAAAGGTAAGAGCTTCCCTTTGCTGAAAAGCTCATCAGCACAAATCATGTCATTACACAACATGTCGTGGTTTGAGACTGAGAATTCAAAATCTGAAGATGCTGGTGGAGTGGGTCTCGTAGTTGTGGCTGAGTTGTTGTTGTTGAATTGGTGAGATTCAACAAAGTCATATGAGAAGGAGATTCTTGGTGATGAATTGTACATTTCTAAACATGCCATATAAAAGGGAGGAAATGAGTGGCAACAAGTGTTTTTTAAAAGCTTTTGGAGGGCTTGTTTGTGTGAGTTTTAGGTTGGGTGTTGTGTGTATATTTATATTGGAGGAAATAGACAGCCAGGGTTTGAATTCTGATGTTGGATTTAGTTTTACGTGTCTTTAATGTTTTTTGTCTCATTAGTTTAGAGTCTGACAACCGTAAATCTACCTACTACTGTAGTATTTTATGCATTACTTTTTTTTTAATGGTACTCGTATTATGCATTACTTATTTATTACTCATAATTAGATTTATAAGGCAATTTACTTCTTCCAAATTTGTAATTTGAGAACAAACTAATTGTTTACAAATGATAAAATTCCCCTTTCCGAATTTCAATAGAGATGATATTTGAGTGCGAGATACATACTAGTCTTATCCGTTTGTCCATGAATTTGATCAACATTTTAGATATAATGCATTGTTTATGTCATTTACGTATCTTTTGCATTTGAAATAATTTTTTTAAGCTCAGTCGGGTCTCATAATTCTACTGAAAATGCATTGTACTATCGTCTATCAAATTTTGTGAGCACTCCAATGTATATGATATGGATGATTATATTCTAAAAGCATTACAGTACAAAATACTCCTACAAAACACCATAAAAATAAGCAAACACACATCAGACACTAAAGCTGAACACAAAAACCAGATAGCAGATATTTTTTTTTAAATTCTATGGCTACTGAAGATTGAATTGACTCATCCTTTTGACCTGTAAATTGACATCAAGTTATATAGTATTTTTTATGAAATAGGAATAAGATAGCATATGAATAAAATATAAAGCGAAAAATATCTATTTAAAATTACAAGATTTAAAAATTACAAATTTAAATTCATTAAAATTACAAATTCCAAAATTTACAAAATTCACATTTAAAATTAACTAATTTTTTACCAATTAAACATTAAAAAATAATTTTTTTTGAAATATATTGAAAAGTTTGAGGGGAATCGAATTGAAATATGAAAAAAAAATCTGTTGGGACGACGAGAGTGAAGCTAGTTAGGATATATATAGGGTCGCTGTTGAACTGGACTGGAGGAACATCACGTGGAGGCACGTGAACTTTGGTGTGGGGACTACTCTCCTACGTCCTGGAAAATGAGTTGTCTTTGCACTGTTTTGTTTACTTAGTTTGAATATCAAGACATGAAAGTACGTTTGTA
>JAWWMW010114832.1:0-10051 GCA_035048345.1 Echeveria elegans
GAATTTGCTAGCATAATATGATATGGCAGGTTTTGAATTTGGCTGTGCATTTGTGCTAGATGATGGGATGGATTTGTAATATAGTATTAGTTATAAATGCAGATAGCTTCTGCCAAGCTTGATTCTGACAGCTGTGGCTTTTTGTTAGACATTACATCTGGAATTCAGGGTTTAGGAATTTTGGTAAGCAAGGATTCTAATCTAGCGTGCTAAATATGATGATTTCGAATGTCTCCTGTCTGATAAGCTTTGGATCATGAGCATGACCTGTAAATATTTGAAATTATTCATTCTGAGATTAACAGAGGCATATGAATTTCCACTGCAAATATTGAATTCAAGCTGTATCATCTGGAATTAAAATTGAAAGGAGTACCTAGATTTAAATGTGATGCTGTTCTCTGCTAGAGTGTTTGGCTTTAATGCTTCTTACAGTTACTATTCACAGGTCTTGTGGCCATACACATAAGGCAGTAAGGGGAAGTATATATATATATATATATGAGATGTAATTATAAAAGAGAAATTGATTCTGATAAATACAAAGGGCGTCATGTTTGTGGATTCTAATTACTTTAGAAAATGGAAGATGTGCAAGAAAATGCAAGGCAAAGAGAGCAAGGGTATCCTAGTACATTACCAACATCTTCAGAGATCAATAAAAATAAATATGTTCCTTTGATCTCTCAAAGTGAAAGCAATAATAATGGAGAACCAAGTAATGGTGACAACAGAGATGAAATGCCTACACAGAATGCGACAGAGATCCTCTGGACTACTGGAACACTGTCCGAACCAATACCAAATGGGTTTTACTCTGTCATTCCGGTGAGACTAATATCTTCAGATGGTTGAATAATAGTTCTGTGCTTTCGCGAAATATTAATATGAGTTCCTATGATTGAGTTTTCTTGAAGTGGCTTGTCATTGGAAGCTTCTGTTGATTGTGTATTTGGAATGTAACCCTAAAAATTTTCCCTTCTTTTTAAAGTGTTGGCTGGATCTGTTGATATATGCTAGACAAGTGTGTTTTCTTGCATCATTTTTCGGGATAACCAAACAGCCCTATTCATTGATATATGGCATTTGCAACTCAGTTGTAAGTTATTTGCAAAAACACCAACTATCGTAGGTTCGGCTGTATGTGGGCATTGGCGGTGTCTATTTTTATGGTGTTTTTTTACAAAATCATACTGGTAAATTAATGGCCTAGTTTTGCCAGAACTTTACGAGGACGCGTGTGGCTTGCCTATTGTTGTGTGGATTTCAAAGTGCACGTTATTGGTACTTATGTTTTATTTGCTCCTGTTTGTTTTAATATATTTTCAGAAATTTTGAGACGGATTTAAAGAACTTGTTCAATTACTAGTAGCAGCATAGTCATAATCAACTTTTTTCTCAGGACAAACGACTTAAGGAACTGTTTAGTTCTGTGCCAAGTCTGGATGAGCTTTCTTCTTTGGAGAATGAAGATGTTAGACCAGACATCATTCTTGTAGATATGAATAAAGACAAAAAACTTTTGATGTTGAAGGAGTTGGTCGTGGCTTTAGTGAGAGGATTGAGCTCAAATCCATCTGCAGTCATTAAAAAGATAGCTAGGCTGGTAATTCACTCTGACTTGAGTACTCGCATACACTGTGGCATGCATATCTGAAGGCAACTAGTCAACTACACTTCTGTCCTCAAAATTTTAATCCAACCCATTTCATGTGATTTAATATACTCAGGCATGTTAGCTGTTCGGTTATTTCACGACTATGCTGTTAATATTTGCATGGACATATGAAATATTGGTGACAATTTAACTATTGTGCATCATGTAAGTGTAAGGTCAGCAAATAGAAAACTGGCGAGTCTAGTGAATTTCTCTTTATCAGTAGAACTTGTATAATCACATGATGCGGCACGAAAACCTCCTGATCATGCAGTTATCACCTCCTTGTTGATAGTGACATCAAAATGAGGTGTCACATAGGATGACATAACTGTACATGACTATAATTTTGTGTGGAAAAATATTCGGATTTCTATAACTATCAAGATTTAGCATGATGAAGTATAAGAGACTCCAAAAAAAGTCATTATCATTTTAACTGTTATTAAACGGATTTATAGAGTAGTAGAATGGTACCAAATTAATTAAATTTTAACATTTAACTCCTTAAATTTAGTTGCTCAAGAGCTCAGTGTTTTTATCCTTTCCGTCAATAGGTACGTATCTGATTTCTATAAACAGCCAAGTTCAGAACCAAGCCCAACAAAAGGTGCACTAGAGGAATCTCCAGTTATTGCAGATAGTGGAGGTGTACAATTGCTTTGTCAAATCAAATATGGCTCAAGCCGCCCTCGAGCTATATTATTCAAGGTGCTCGCAGATACTGTGGGTCTCGAAAGTCGACTCATGGTGGTAAGATGAATTTTTATTTTGAGGAGCACAGTTTTGGCTGGCATGTCTTTTAGCTTTTTATGATGGTCATTATATCTTCTCAGTGTTGGTAGATATTAATGCTTCTTGCAACTGATATTATTGAATTTCTCTATCAGGGAAATCTCTGTGATAGTGTTACTGAGTGTTCTGACTCACATAAGCATCTGTCCGTGATAGTTGTCCTGAATTCTGGTGATGTACTTGTTGATCTCATGAGATCTCCGGGCCAACTGATTCCTCGATCATCCAAAGCTTTATTCATGTCCCACATCTATGGAACAGGGGAAAGTGATTCCACAGAGAATGATTCATGTGATTCCCCTATGGAACCAAATAGTCCTTTATACGGGATACCTGACAGGTGAAACCCTAGTCTATTGTTGTTGATTGTTGAAGTTATTTAAGAAGACTACCTAAGTACCTATCAGTAAGTTTACCACTGTAGAATTTTTCAATCAGTGAAAGAGCTGTCCTTTCTCGTTGGATTTTCAACTGTTTTTATGTTTTCAATCATTCAGCATCGAGAAGGATGAGAGTTTGTTCCAGCGTAAGTTAGAAGTGTTCTCCAACATATCTAGACCCTCACTACGAAGTGCTGTTTTGCGATCCGCCACAAAATTTGAGAGAAGTGTAAGGTAATTGTTAAAAATCAATATATGGTTTATATCAACTGAATGATAGCTCATCTGATGTTCATACACTGGTCAATCAAGGAAACGCCAAATGTTTTTTTCTTGTATTAGTTGGTTCCATCAGTCTCTCCTTCCTTTTCCATGTCAGTTTATCCCATAGTGATCCCAATATAGAGACTGCAGCTTGGCGGAGGAGTCGTAGAAAGGCCTTTAGTGAGCAGCGCACTGCAAGCTCAAGGTCCTGATTAATCTGTATCTTTTACTTATTTAGAATTGCTGTCTACATCGACGTTTTATTTGTAATTACATGCTAGCCTAGTATCCACATATTGTCTAGCAGTTAGTTGTGAAGATGTAAAAAAGAAGACAAAACCAGGTGTAGGATATATAATCCACGAGGAGATATATCTTATGCATAATAGACCAACTAAACTTAAAAATCTTTTGCGGCATTCTTACAATTTAGTTCTCTCTGATATCGCAGTCCTGAGCATCCTTCATTTCAAGCACCTGCAAGGTCCATGCTCAGTGGGGATAGAAAATTAAATCGTTATTTTGCTGAGGAAGCTGCCCTCTCCAGGTTTTTTTTTTTTTGAAATCTTTATATGGACTGATTTCACATAGATGAGTTTACTAAATCAATATTACATGTGTTCTCAGTAAATTCGTTTTGGCGTATACTAATCAGTAATCAATGGAATGCATGAAATTCTCTTACCTTAAATGTTATGATACCTCCTCCCCAAGTTAAGAACTCTAGTGGTTTAATTTCTACTAATTTTAATCCCAGATCCTCTGAAGATTCTCATCTGTATATTAAACTCAGGATAGGTACTCCGATCATAATATATTTGGTTATGTTGCAGAAGTTGAATGCTATTGTTTGCCTGTTGTAGGTCGGATGGCGCATCAACTTCAAATGCAAGAAGACTTAGAAGAAGAAGCATAAGTATCACGCCAGAAATTGGTGATGATATTGCAAGGTGAGACTTCGTCTGCCTATGCGCACTTCTTTAGCAATGCTACAAATATGCTCTCTTTTGACATCATTACTGCTATGTTGTAGCTGGTTCTTCTGGTAAAAGTAAAACCATAAGTCATTATTGTTCTGTTGAATCACTTAGGGAACTTAATTACATATTTTGGCTGATGTTCTCCATGAGTAGGGCTCAGCAACGTTTGCAATGGCTGAACTCCTTTGCATCAGGAATTCCTGTCGGTGTTTTCTTTCCAATTTCCCAGAAAAATATGCAAAACACATTACGGCATAGATACTTGTTTGGCGGTGAAGGTTTTCTCTGAATGAAACATAGGTGATCTGTGTGCTGTCTAGATTTTTTTGCTGTTGCTGTTGATTTCGGATTCACGGACACGCCACTTTAGCCAGCATGTCCGTGTCGGAGACAGCCAGACGCGCAGAAACGGTTGGACACTCTCGAACACTCACATATTAGTCAACTTTTGGTCAATTTTTTTTTTTAATTTAAAAATAAAAGAAAAACATACATGTTATGAACTAGACCCTAATTTCAAACGACAATGCAGCAATGAAAGTAATTTCTATGATTTCAACTTATGTTTGGAGTTTGGACTACATGTTATGATCTGTTACCGTCTTTAAAGCTTGACTAATTATATTTTGTTCATTTTTATTGTTTCTAATGGCAACAATATATGTCCTTTTACCGTTTTACCTAACTATTATAAAAAAAATTATGTATTTTGGAATCGGCATGTCCTGTCGTGTCCACTTTTAATTATTTTTGAAGTTGCCGTGTCCACGTGTCTTCCCGTGTCCGTGCCCGTCTTTATAGCTGTTGATATGAAGCCATTTAGTCTTGTGTGAATAACATGCCCACTTAATGTGAGTACTGAGCAGCTCAGTCTTGTGTATTATTTTGTTCGTAATACTTATGATTCTTCATAATTTATGCAGTATTGGATTATTCAGTTACAGTCAAAGAAGCGAGTTCCTGTTTGTATCTGGTTTTTCAAAGAAAATTAATGTTTACCAAATTGTATTTGACCAATGCAGAGCCGTTAGGGCCATGAATGAAACATTAAAGCAGAATCGCCTTTTAGAAGGACAACATAATGACAGGTCATTTCTCAATGGCGCGAACAGCATTTCAAACAACCAGAGAGATGTATGTTTCTGGTGGCCTCTCTTCTAACCCAGCTTTTCCCATTTCAGATTTAAATGCCTCTTCTTGATTATTGCTCACACATAAACAGAAGTCCTTTTTATGGTGTGTTAGGTTCCTTTGTACAAATAATCATGTTCCCTTGTCGTCGTAGGATTACGGCACATAATTTATCTGACCAACAAGGTGACTTGATAATGATTTGTTACTAGCACCAAATGCAAAATGAATGAGTCCATGGAAAATGTTCTTTTTACAGAGACATGAATGTGTAGGATGCAGATGCCCTACTCTTGTTTCTGTTTATCTAAATGGTAGTGCAAACAAGGAGGATGCTTTTGCTGCCTTTTCATGTTCAATGAGTTTCTGGTGTAGTTCATGTTTTAACCTGTCTAGTTACAGGTCAATGGTGTAGCCTCTGGCCCTATGTCTGCTGAGGGGAATCAAAAAGCAATATCATTACCTTCATCACCTCATGATTTAAGGGTCCAAACCGCAAATTGTAGTGAAGCTTCCCGTGAAGAATTAAGAGCAGAATTGGTATCTAGATGGGATAAAGTCCTTGAATCAGCGAAATTCAATAATCAACCTCTCTTACCTTTTCAAGAATGGAATATTGATTTCTCAGAACTGACTGTGGGAACTCGTGTAGGGATCGGTAAGCATTTACGTGATTAGCGAAAATGGCCAGTGTTGTTTTTCTTTTTACTGGAACTATACGTCTGCAAATAGAATATTTATTGTAACTATGGGTTAAGGATTCTTTGGGGAAGTATTCCGTGGTATGTGGAATGGGACAGAGGTCGCTATCAAAGTTTTTTTGGAGCAAGACCTGACTGCTGAGAATATGGAGGACTTCTGCAATGAGATATCCATTCTTAGGTTTGTATAGTCACTTGCATCATTCTGTCCTTTCAATATTCACACTAAGTTTCTAACATCAAGTGTGCATCCTTTTTCATCACATTTTCTATCAACCATGCTCCAGCCGCCTTCGACACCCCAATGGTACTTCCTTAACAACTAAAACCTTACCAAATGTTTAGTTTTTATTTGTGTAGTGGTATTTTTTACAGAGTGGATAAATGTACGAGTCAGTCCTACTTCAGTGGCAATTTTTGGTTTTTTCTGAAATTTGTCACAATATTACTGCTAGCTAGTGTGTTGCTGAAGTTCAAAATTTTGCTTGCAGTAATCCTCTTTTTAGGCGCATGTACAAAACCTCCAAATTTGTCAATGGTAACCGAGTACATGGAAGGAGGTTCAATTTACCATTTAATACACGTGAGTGGTCAGAGATCAAAAATCAGCTGGAGAAGGAGACTAAAGATGATGCGGGATATATGCAGGTATTCCTTTGTCATTTTCATTAGTGGAAGATGTGGTCAACTGTAACATGGAACACGTACTGGCTGCATTTACAGTCCGAACCTATTCGACTACGCGGAAAACTTAGTGGTTGTATCTGATACATATCTTGCTATACCCTCATTATATATTTAAATTACCCCTGAATTGATTAATTAAGATTTACATGATTTTTCAGGGGATTGATGTGTATGCATCGGATGAAGATAGTTCACCGAGATCTGAAGAGTGCGAATTGCCTTGTCAATAAGAATTGGGTGGTAAAAATATGTGATTTCGGTCTATCCAAAATAATGACGGGAACACCCTTGAAGGACTCGTGCTCTGCAGGAACTCCCGAGTGGATGGCTCCTGAACTTATTAGAAAAGAGCCATTCACTGAAAAATGTGATATCTTCAGCCTGGGTGTGATTATGTGGGAACTTTGCACTCTAAATAAACCATGGGATGGGATTCATCCTGAAAAGGTACACTTTCATTTGGCTGTTGCCTACTGTCCCACAGAGCATTATGGAGTTGTGGACAATACATTTATATTTGTACGCTTTCAGGTAGTCCATGCCGTTGCTAACGAGGGTTCACGGCTGGAAATTCCAGAGGGTCATATTGGCAAGCTAATCACTGGTATTACGGCCATACTTTGACTATGAGTATTCAATTTTAAGAACCTAGTGGTTACTGTTGATCCTCTCACTAATGTCTCTATTTTTATTTCTATTTCAGACTGCTGGGCGGGACCAGATGCTCGACCAAGTTGTGCCGAGATTCTTGCTCGTTTGCCAGAGTGCGAATGAGTGAGGGGGGAGCACTCCACCAAGTTCCATCAATTTTCACATGTACATAATAAACTGTGAAAAAGAAGCCAGCAACATTTTAGTGTATGCATAAATCTGTTGTAACTGTAACTGGCTTCATTTTTGTTTCGGCACATTTGTACAATTTATGAGTAAAATGTTCCGTCTTTTTTTCCACAAAAGGAGTAACGAAAAACCAATTTACAGTTGCAAAAGAGATGCATAACAAGCAATTGCACTTTGCAGATGACTAAAGACAATTTCGTTTTGATATCATTTTGTCTGACCGCAATTTGCAGCCGAATGTTCCAGATTGAATGGTATTTTAAGAGTGGTTTCCATAATTAACCCAAAAAACTATTGCATGACCAAAAAGAAAACAAGTACTGTACTTAAAATATGATGCAATAGCTTCCATATAAATGAGTCATATCACATCATTTTGTAACATAACACAACTCATGATCCTTACAAGTCATCATTTTGTCATATCTACACTAATAATAACTCTCCATCCACAACACACAAATAATAACGGAAATTTGCGTTGCTAAAGTTTAATTTTTGGTTGCTAAATCCTCAACCCACCACACATCCACCAGCTCACCAATCCATTAGGCAGCACACCTCACTCAGCCCACCATCCCGACCCAGCCCACTATTCTGCCCAAAAACTAAAAAATTGTATAAGAATAAAAATACTTAAAAACCAATACAGGAAACACAGGAACAAATTAGGAAAATCGAACGAAAATATGTTCACGCCAAGGTCTCGTCGGGACGACGGGTTCACCTCTAGTATAATATAATACTAATTGAATGATATATTACTAGGTGATTGATCGAATCGGTCAAGAGATGGAGAATTGATTTTGCAAGTCATGTACGTAGTTGCTCACCTATATCGGATGTCTAGATCTGAAGAATTCTTTCTCTAATTTTATTGTATCAAAAATAGTTCACCTTGCGAAATGTGATTTGATGGAGCTCGAGGAAGAATTAAAGGGATGGCTTTTCGACACTACATGATATTGTAGATGTTGCTAAAAATATGGTTAAAGTAGGCTATCACAGTGCATTTCCTTTGGTGTACCTTGGTATTAAATTAATTTTTTGGTATTGTCGGCTGCAATGAAATTATCAAAACAGTTTTGCATAACAAAATTGGAAACGAGTTTCTCAACGATAGTTTGGTGTGATACATTGAAAGAGACATGTTCAAGAGCATAAGCAATGAAACAGTTATGCATCATTTTCAAAACTATGAAGACCCGCAAGCATGATTTATCTTCTCTAAGAAAAAAGTGATTCCTTGTCTTTATTGATGACTTAATATTTTTTATTTTAAAATAAACAACGTCACATTTTTTTATAAACAAAAAATTGATAATTTAATTTTTTTTCTTCCCCCAATCACAAGTGCACGATCCCCGGTGAACACACATATCGTGTTCTTTTCCATATAAAAAGACTCAAAATGAACACTATTACGGCAATAACACTCTGGTGGAACAGACTTCGACCAAAAACAACAACTTTATAAATAACAGCAAACAAGGTTTGGGAGCGGAGGAAGGCGATTTGGCGATTTTGATACGTCGTCCTCTTCGCCGGCCGTATCGCCTCGTTTTCTTCATCCAGTCCCTCCCCGGTGCCTCCTTCCCCCTCCCCGAACACACATTTCGTGTTATTTCCGTATAAAAAAAAACTCAAAACGAACACTATTACTGCAATTACACTCTGGTTGAACAGACTTCAACCAAAAACAACAACTTTATAAATAAAAGCAAACAAAAAAATCTTCATTATAAAAAAACAAATATATTAAAGCGACATTGTTGTTTAAGTGACGGAGTACAGTCAGATTTTTACAACTAAAAATTTTCATATCACTCTACTACAAACACACATACAATAGCACATTGTTTTTCATACTCCCTCTGTCCAAAATTTTTGTTTCCATTTGATAGTTTGGACTGTTTTTAAGAAAATTAAATTATGTGTGATAAAAGTATGAAAGCGAATGAGTAAAAAGTGAGTAGATTCGAGAGAATGTAAAATGTGAGAGAAAAAATTTTATATTTAAAGAAATAGAAAGAATATTTTGGGACACAGCTCTATCTCGGGAACGAAGTATGAAATATGTTAATCACAATTTGTCCTTCAAATTTGGCAACCAGATGGAGTGTGGAGTTTGGGGGTGTGCTGCAGCGAAGTTTGATGAAATTGCAGGTGGCGGAGTCATGGGGCTCGTGGTACTGGAAGTTCATGGGGCATTGACAGGCGGTGCACTTGAGATCCTTTTCGGTAGGCTTAAACTCGCCACATCCGTCGATGACGTTGGTGCCCATGGTGGCTCCGTGGTTCTTCGAACACTCTTTGTAGCGGAGGAAGCTTGTTCAGACTCGCATCTCCACCGCTCTACCTCCTCCTCCATCGTCGCATCCAGATCAGAATCAAGGTTTGGAGATTATGAACGTGTTCAGTTTCTCATTTAATCTTTTTTCTTATAATCATTTATGAGATTAGGTTTGGAGATATGATTATATATATACTATGATTCAAGCTTAAAAATTCCTAAAAATTCAAAGATGTACATAATCATAATGACAAACTATTGGAAATTTTGTTTATATTTTTGATAAAAGTTTGTGCTACATTTTGGTAAATATTTAAAATATA
>JAWWMW010114843.1:0-20001 GCA_035048345.1 Echeveria elegans
GACTTGATTGTTGTCGATAAAAAGGTTAGATAATTGAAGATTATAACTTTATTTTTGTTAACTATGTTATATTTAATGTTAATGAAAATCTAACATGCAGACATATGACTTGCACTTATATGGGAATTTGCAATCCACTGGGGACGATTTTATTGATAATTTGTACATGGAAAGTCGATTACTTCATCAGGCTTGGAATCAGTTGGGTACAGATATGATCACTGTAGAGGTCGACGATGAGTTATTTGGTGAATACTACGCAATCATAGTTTCTAATGAGGACGTCACAGACCTGTTACGGTTATCTTCTATGGGCAACTCGTCATTTGAGTTATATCTATGGTAATTTTTTTATTAATATCATCTTTTTTGTAATTAATTTACCTAACACAAGTTCTTTTATTTTGTAGTTATTTACATGATCAGATGCGTTGTTCAAACATTGAATTTGGTTTCCTTAGTCCATCTTGGACGACCCCCAACCATTGATTTAAATGAGAGGGTGGCGAAGTTAGTTGAAAGATTAACTATACCGGATAGAGACCAAGACTTTTGCTACTTCCTCCCTTATGTTGATCACAAATTGTGAGTTAATCGCTTGCTTTAATTTATAAGTTGTTTGGTATAAATTGTTTTCTAAGTGTTGGTTTTTTTAGGTTTCATTGGATGCTATATGTGATCTTTCCAAGGGAACATAAAGTTCTTTGGCTTGATTCTTCACGAGAGAATAGCATAAATCCTGATGCAAAGAAGTTAGTCGATATGTAAGTTAATTTGGCAATTACACTATATTGGTTTACTCATATTAAATGTCACTAACACAATAATATTTGTTTTAGGGGTTTATGTCGATACTACCAAATATGTGTACCGAGGAGTACACATAAAGTAGAGTGGAAGATAGTAAAGGTATATGCTGACATTATGCACCGTTATTTATGCTTTTAAAAAGTAGTCAATTAAAATTTTTAATCGAGCAAAGTCCAAGACAACCTCCGGGCATTTTATGTGGCTATTATGTCCTCCGATATATTCGGGATATTATTGAATTTGTACGAGTCAATGATGGTGCGGAGATTGGAGATATTTATAAGGTAAGTTTTTCATAATTGTATGTGCATTTGTTCCTCATTTAATTATACGTTTTTCGTCTTAAAATGTTGATTTAATTTTCTCTATTGTAACAGGGTTGTTTTCCTAATGGAGCCGAGTCATATGGTGATGATAAGATTTATGAAATTCGAGAAGAAATATGCAACTTCATTCGTGACTATCTGTGCGATAATTTTAGGGTAATTTTAGGGTAATGATTTTGAAGTTTAAATATTTGTTTTTTGATATTGTGTGTACGTCCATATATTTGTACAGTATGATTGGATTTGATTGTACTGCATTGAATCAGTTAATTAATCTATGAAAATGGATTGTATTTTATTGGAAAGTAGGGAATTTTTGATGTTGATTAATTGCAGGCGGAATTGTATAATTCAAAAAATCATGCCCAAAAGTCTGAAAAATGTTAGAATATGCACCAGTTTAATGTTTTGAAAATGTATTACAAACATTACGCACCGATTTTCCTTGAACCGGTGCATATATTCAAATAATACGCACCGGTTGTCTTTGAACCGGTGCGTATAGTCAAACAATACGCATCGGGTTTCTATGAAACCGGTGCGTAATGTTAAACTATATGCACCGGTTCAAAGACAACCGGTGCGTAAGACTTATTTAAAATTAGGTAAACCGTCCACACAAATCGATATTATGTCGTAGCCTTTCGAAGTCGTAGCCGTATCCGTCCCCTTAGCCTTCCCCAATCCGTCTCTCCGCCCTTAACCCATATCGATACCCGCTTCCGTCGTCCTCAATCTCAGTCGTAGACAGATGAGAGGTGCGGACTGTATGGTCTGTGGTGTGGTTTCAATACATTTAAATTTACCCATATCACACGGGCCCAGTCCGGCCCATTAAAAATTAAAATTTATACTCCACACAAGCCCGTTTAATTTTTATAAATCACACAGACCTAGCCCGACCCATTAAAATTAAAAATTTAAATTTACCACACAAATGTGGTTTGATCAATTAAAAAGTAAAAGCTTAGATTTACGCAGACCACTCAGCTCAAAAATTGGTCGATCGAATCATGTCGCATTTGACCAATTCGATTGGATGACGCATTGCCGTCGGGAAGACGGGCGGTACGCTAGTATGAACAAAATAGATGATTTTCTTGTATTTGTTTTCTGAAGTTTTGAATTTTTTTGAATTTTTTGAATTTTTTTATGAATTTTTTTTTCGGAAGGATGTTATTGAACTGATTATTTTTATATGGATGGCTATTGGTAATAAACCCAAAATTATATTCAAAGCTAAAACTTTCTGATTATTGATGAGCAATAATAACATAGTTTCTAGCTAGTAAAAACATAATACATGACATATATTATTTTTCCAACAATAAATAGTTGATTCTCAATAGAGTTCCATGTTTGCGTTAGAGCATTTTTTAACAAATGGATGGGGATTGGGGGCTGGCGGCGGTTTACTCTTGTGACAATAATGTTTGAAGGTTGAGGCTGACCAACATCCGATGAGAAATCACTGAGAAGTTAAGTAGTTGTAGTTGTACATTTGGAGAATCTTGTTTCCATTAATCCTCTCTTTACTCTCTTCAAATGAGTTTCTTCAATCCAATCGATACACTCCTCCTTCGTGGCATTGGGATTAGACAACTGCCACACCCGAACCTTCCTTACCTGGATAGTTTTTAACTTAGTCAGCTAAGCCATACAGCTGCCTAAAAAGTAAAAAAGATTGTTAAGGAGAAAACTACAATACCCATATGCCAACCACAGGTGAACTTGACTTGAGCCTCAAAACACTCTTTATAACGTTCCCATCTACAAGTGGTTTGAGATGTAGGCGTGCCCCTTCTTCAAAACCTAAATGCCGAAATGTAATCATATTAATATGATAACAATGACGACGTCAGAACGTGATACTAATAGATGCAATTAAGTACCCAATTTGAGGATTTCCTTTTCAGCCCTTGTGAACAATTGTTTTTTCTCATTCGGATCTATATTGCCATTTGTCCATTCTGCCCAGTCAATGGTAATTGGGCTGCACAGTAAGGTAGAAACCAGCAAAGAAATCCGCCACAAGGAAAACTGCAGCAACCTTTTGGTCTTGGAATTGATCTCATCCAATAGTAAACCTGGAAGAAACCAAGTCAGCCTCCTGCGCTACAAAACTACAAAATACTATAATGATACGGCCATCCGCATACGATACCTACTTTTAGATGTTAAGATCAGCAGATCATCCTAAAAAATAAAAGAACTTTTCACAAGTTACAAAAATGGTGTACAACAAAATTAGAAGCTCCACCTGCATATACTCGCAGCTTAGATGTTGAGGGAATATCGATATGTTCTTTTCCCCAGACAACTTCAAAAGAGTCCATGTTCTTGCCATATATTAAGTAAGGAATCAAGTTGGCAAACCTTTCTGCAGCATTGTGGATCACCATGACCTGTACAAACCAGTCCAAGAAGATAATCAGCAATACAGTTACGGTACACAAACAATAGAAAAGAGAAAAACAAGTTCGTCACGCAAAACAAGTTAAAAACTGACCGATTCTGCATCACTCTTAGGTAGCTTGAGAGAATTCCCTAAAATGTAATCCCCCAAAATAATCCGCATACACCAGCTGGATGCTTAATCGAAGTTGCATCTTGTCCTTTTTGCAATGGTTTGTCGAACAAGACATAATGTATTACTTCAATGACGACTGTTTATTGATGGACAACTACGAAGAGCTAGAAAATGTTATATGCGAACATCATAGGAATGGAAGCATGACTCCAATTTTAAACAGACAAACATGCACACATCAATAGCTACAGTTAAATTTTATAAACTTGCCTTTTCAGGGTCATCGGCGTATGTGAACTTTCTCAGCGGTAGCAGCAATGCAGCGTAGAAGATGAGCCTTTTATCCCCATCCTGTTAATCATAAGATTATTCAAGCAGTTGAGCCCGTAAGTTAACCCGAGCGTTTTATCTTTCTGTTCTTAAACTACAAGGTTTAGCATCATAAATATCATGGTTCGATTTTGGAGGATGGCAACTCAATGCATAGAATACAGTGCCCAAATGACTCATTATTCATATCAAAATGATGTCACAAGTGTGTTGTATATTTTCTGGCCTGAATAGCTATGAATTCTAAAGCGTGTAACAATGAGATTCTTGAAGGTTATTCCCCGATTTCCGATTCAATGTAGTACGCTCAGAAAACACAAGGGCATCAGAAAACATATCAAAAAGAACTTTTAAGTCAACAAAGAGAACACTGCTGGTTTCTTGAAGCCGGAAGAAAGTTGCAAAAGACCTACGGCGGCATACTAAGACACGAGCTACAGAAAGCACATCAAGCTGTTCAAAAAGATGACTGTCAACAATCAGGAAATTTGGATAGGTAGATGCAGAAAAGCAAATTGCGAAGCAGCACTGCAGCAGCACCTTGGAAAGCTTTGCAGACAATCCCAGACAATGACTAAAACCTATGAACCAACCTTATGCCAAGACAATCTTTGTGCTGAAATTACTAGTCACACTATTTCCACCTTACTTTCTCAAAATCCCTTTTAATAATTTACATACGGTGGCCTCTCAATGATACAAGAATCAAATAAGACCTCAAATATAAAAAGGTGAACGAAAGCTTACATTAAATTCATAACAATCCGGAGACTTAATTATATTCGCAACGACATCCATATTCTTAGTGCACAGCCTGCATTCAGTATCATCAAAAATGTACGTAGTATTGGAAAATGGAAACAAAAATTATTTTGAATTTGAGGAAATATTTAACAGACCTGTCGATTCCTTGTACTGAAGTGAGCTCATATTTTGGGGGGACAGTAAAGATAACTGAGAAGAATGATAGCTCACATATATAGGTCATGGCTCTAACTGGATCATTGCCAGAAATCATGAGATTTACCTAAGCAAGTGCAATTAGGAGGTATAATTGTTATGCAACATCAATTTTCAAACTACCTAAGAGTTAAATGTTAAGCTTAATATTCAGCTGAACAACAATAGCATACTTCATTATAAATACGCTCCCATTTGATGTTTGCAGCAGCATCTTTAACTTTGCAGCTGGCTGCAGCTGTCTTAAGATTCTCGTCTAATACAAAACCAAATCGAATCCCTGACACAGCAAACATTGTGATATGAGAAAATTGCTTTCACGGTAAAAATAAATGTAACCAAGTTCAATGTTTGCTAGTCTTTTGTAATAGGCTGTGCTGAATTTAACAGGATAGAGATTATTGTAATAGTCTTTTGTAAGAGTTTATCTCTTTCGTCTTCTACAGACATTGTACCTTTCTAAGTTAAATAAATAGAAGAATCGAAACAGGAGAAGAGGATAGTGGAGAAGTCAGAAATCCAACCATGTAAGAAGTAAGGTGACTGAGTACCCACATTTCATTAGGAAACAAGTCAAGTTTGGTATAAAAAGCAGAAAGAGTCAAAGAGGTACCAAATCGAATAGCTCGAAGAACTCGTAAAGGATCATCTGTGAGCGTTATTTCAGGTGGTAAAGGAGTCATGATCCTTCCACGCATCAAATGCTCAATGCCTAACACAAAAGAGATAAAAATCAAGAGAGGTTGTTATCAGCTAGACAAATAAATGACCATATATTTACTATCCAGCGAATGATGGACAAGTTGCTATGTTGGCATTACCTTGTCCGGTAAAATCTTCAACTGAGCTTTTGGCGACATTGTAAAACAAGCTGTTAATGGTTAAGTCCCGCAGGAATGCATCTTCTTCCGCAGTCCCAAACATCCATTCGCGTTTGCCACCTTCCCCACTGCTTTGCACAGTCCTCAAATTTACAAAATCAACATGAATGCCATACAGTTGCATCCGTGCAATTTCCAGATTCTTTCTGCATTTTTTATCGCTGCAAGTAATACAGTCACAACACGCATGAGCTGTACCTATTTCAATGAAACTATCTAAATATACCGCTTCTTTTACGCAAGAAATTTAGTGACAACTACATAAACAACCCATGTCATGTTGCCTGTTGGCACAAATAATCGCTCAAATATAGGTTAGGCTTACGCATACAATCAAACATTAGCTGAAGGATAAAAAAGATAGATATATTACGCTGGAGTAAGTGGAAATTGAGCTTCTCCGATGCTAGATAAGTAGTCATTAATCTTTTCGCAAAAATCTTGTCCATACATCTCATACAGGGCAATGTCAATATCATTACTCTCCTTTCCCAATAGCTGTACAAGAGGGAATAACAATAAACAACAGTAAAGACTCTCAAATAGATTAAAACAAACAAATCAAAAGGGAGAAAGTTGAAACCTTATCGCGGACCCATCCGCCTGCGACACGGACCTCCGTTTTGAGTTTATAGCGGTGCTCGACTTCAAGCAGCAGCTTAAATATCTTCCGCTCCTCGCCCGTCAAAACAATCGGCTTGAGTGAGTTCAAATTGACAACCATGGGAAGATGTAGTTTAAATTTCGGGGATAAGGGCTTAATTGTTTTTGTTGGCGACAAAATTTCTGAAAAGATAAGACAACGTTTTAAGGTCGAAGAGATGAGATTTGTATAGAATATAGATGAGAAACGGAAAGTCAGAAAAAGGTGCAGCAGATAATAGCGGAGAGGTGCGGAGCAGACGCAAGGGGCGATGGGTTGGAGAATTAGCCGATTGATTGAAAAATTTTGTAGGCTGAAAAAAAAAACCCTAAAAAAAATATAACTGTATACTTCTTTAAAAAAAATCATGTTATAGATGGTTACCCTAAACATCACTACATCAGTTTGAAAACCGTAAAAATATTGTTCGATGCGAATTACAAGTGAAAATAGTTTAGTAGTAGCTATATTAGGACTTAGCAGTCAAGGATTTATACAAAAATTTCACCATAAGATATTTGACAATAAAATATTGGTTTAGATGGATGAGCAAGAATTAAATTTTTGATAAGGGGTCGGGTCGAAAAAAAATACTCTCGAAATTTTGTTTTAAAAATGTAAAATTCATCACACATTTGAGATATAGAGGTCTATCGACTTTAAAAATTCTTGTCGTCCGACCGGCTCTTTTCGTTTTAAGTTGACGTCGACCACACCGCTATCCTCTCGACCGTCATCCTCATCCAGATAATCATCGACGTATACAAAGAACTGGAGATGGGTTTTGGTCATGGAGACACCGACTACGACTGTAGTTCAGATCTATTCAATTAGATTTGGTTTCTTCAAGATTTTATTCAACACATGTGTTGTGATGGTGTTGCAGAGACGATGGTATACGACGGGTTCGTGGTGATGACAATCTATTTAATTTGATTCCGGTGTTTCAGTTCGATATAATTTGAATCCACCAATCCTGCTCATTTTGTGGCCTATGCACTGAACCAGACCGGACACTGTGCTTATGCCTTTTGTCGGTGTTGTTTGATTGTGGAAGAGTTTTGAACAGTGTTAATTTGTTTTTAATATTCGTTATACATATTTAGACTTAAACATCCTTAGTAAAAAAATTAGATTTAAACACTTCGTATTCGTAATTTTTTCAAAAGTTGACACCTACAACCAAATTTCAACTTTAAAAAAACTTTAAAAAATATCAAAATATCTTTCAAAAATTCAAAACTTCATAAAATCGATTAAAAAAAATACACCCTTTAGTAAAATGCTTAATAAAAAAAATTGTGCATTAAGATTATTTTTGTATAAATTAAATTATATTTTTAAAATATCTACCAAAATGTAGCACAAAATTTTAACAAAAATATTAAAAAAATGTATAATAGTTTTTCATTATGATAATGCATGTCTCTAATTTTTACAAAATTTAAAAATTTTGTTTGTTATTTTTAAATATAAATATTTCACAAAGCTTGAATTTCTTATAGTATATATATAATCATAGCAAATAAAATTTATAAAAATTCAGAGACATACGAAATCAAAATGACAAACTATTGAATATTTTGTTTATATTTTTGTTAAAATATCGTGTTACATTTTTTAAATATTTAAAATATCAATTTTAATTTATAAAAAATAATCTTGATGCATGATTTTTTTATCATAGTGTTACTAAAGGGTTGCATTTCGCTTATTGGTTGTATAAAGTTTTAAATTTTTAAAGTTTTTTTTGAAATTTTTAAAGGTTTTTTAAAGTTGACATTTGATTGTAGGTATCAACTTCTAAAAAATTACGAATAAGAGGTGTTTAAATCTATTTTTGTAATAAATGGTGTTTAAGTCTAAATTTGGTGTATAACGGATGTTAGAAACAAATTAAATCTTGTGAATATTATCAAATTGGTGGTGTTGGTGACGAAAGAGATGAGTGTTTGAGATGTGTTGTTTCAACAAGCTGGTTGTGTTAAATTGATTCTCCAATTGAGGACGGAATTGAAACGTGAGAATTCGAGTTTTTCAATGATTTTAGAGGTTTGTATCAATTTGGTCTTTTGACCAAGTCAACTTAAACGTCATTGACTCAAGGGAGGCTAAGAGAGATGGTGTTGTTGCATCAGTTTTGCTTGGCGTTTCATGACGGATTTAGATCCGGTCCAAGTTCCAGCGTGTTCATTAGTCTTATCAATTTTTTATTTAAGATTATTTACTTTGTATTTCTCTCCACAATTATGTGTGGAAGTGTTTGTCATTTCTTCCCACTTAGTGAGGAAGTTTTCGTATTTCATTCTTAGTATTTGGTTTTTAGACAATGAACTATTGAGTTCGTGCTAGTCAGATTGTTAGTCACGGTCACATATGCAGTTAGTGGTATTTGTGGAGGTGTCGTTTGGCCTGAGCTGTTCATTATGTATTAGATTACTATATCCAGGACAAGGATGTTCTTGTACTATTAATTCCACAATCAATAAAAAAACTATACTTTTTTTTTCTAAAATATCTAAATTTTTTTTTTTTTAAAATCGGATTTTTATAAAACTAATAAGAAAAATCTAACATTTTCGTATCACTTTTTAATAAAAAATTATGCATTAAGAATATTTTAATATAAATTTAATTTGGTATTGCAAATAATTAATAAAATATAGCTTAAACTTTTATAAAAAATACAACAAAATTTATCAATAGGTTTCACTATGTTTTTATGTATATGAATTTCATCTTTTTTTTTAAACAGTTGTTACTTTAAATTTAAATATTTCAATTTCTTACTATATTTCTTATAAACATTAATTAAATCTTGTAAACAATATTTAAAAAATTCAAAAATTCAAAAATATAAACAAATATACTTACAAACTATTAACCATTTTTATATTTTTTTTATAATTTTTTGTGTTATATTTTGATAAATCATTGAAATATCAAATTAAATTTATATAAAAATATTCTTAATGCGTAAATTTCTTTTTATCATAAGTGATACGACATGGTTGCATATTGCTTATTTGTTTTATGATGTTTTGAATTATTTAATTATTATCTGATTTTTTTTTTGTTAAAAGTTGATATATGATTGGAGGCCGCTTATTTAAAATAAAAGACGAATTTAAGTGTTTAAAACCAAATGTTTATACTAGAGATATTAACGTCCAAATTTTACGAATAGCAGATTCAAAAAAATCTAATACTATAACAGAATAGACATCAAAACTTGCATCATCAAATATACAATCTCTATTTTATCCATACTCTCCAAAAGCAAATTATCATATTGCCCCCTTCTCCAAAAGCTAATATTATAATCTAATCATGTCGATGATGATGATTCACCTTCACTTCCTAAGTTGCCTCTGAGGCTTTTGTAGTGTTTTTTTTGTGTTGTGATTTTTTTGTTTTGTTATTGTTGATTATGATGATGATGGCTTAATATTCTGGACAAGATTTGGTTACTCTGTTATTTTTCTTCTCTGTTTTTTTGGTTCTTTCCATTTTATTATTATTATTATTTTTATTTGATTTTAGGGGTTGGAGGAGTTGATGCCCGTATGAGGAGCCGTGGAAGTCGTGTGCAGGGCCCCTGGTGGATGTGCCGAGGGAAGGCAAGAGGGTCTACTACTTTCTACAAGGCCATTTGGAGCAGGTTTGATGCTATTTTGTGTCAAAAATAAAGGTTTTATTTTTCTGAACTGCAATTGAAATTTAACGGGAGGGTTAACATTAGTTATCTTAGATTGAATAATAGAGTTGAATCGACTGAATTAAGAGCTCGAATTTGAAGTTGAGAAGTAAGATCTGCCCATCAAGGGTTGACATAGTTGTAGTGGAGGCGTATTATAAGTCACATATCCTAGGTTCGATCCCTCGTGGGTGCTAAAGCAATGGGACTTTAGCGGGATGAGTTTTTTAAATGAAAGAAAAAGAAGAAGTAAGAGATCAGAAGATTTTAGTTTAAATTTTGATTCCATTGATATATGATTAGATGTGTGCTTGTGTGCAGTTACAGACTACTATGTTCAAAGGATTACAATGCTCAAGCTAACTTAAGATTCTTTGCAAAGTCTTAAATGTTTCTCTACTGGTAAATTAGTCTCTTGATATTTGTTTTGTGGGGTGCTAAAGCAATGGGACTTTAGCGGGAGGAGTTTTTTAAATGAAAGAAAAGAAGAAGTAAGAGATCAGAAGATTTTAGTTTAAATTTTGATTCCATTGATATATGATTAGATGTGTGCTTGCGTGCAGTTACAGACTACTATGTTCAAAGAATTACAATGTTCAAGCTAACTTAAGATTCTTTACAAAGTCTTAAATGTTTCTCTACTGGTAAATTAGTCTCTTGATATTTGTTTTGTGCCACTGTGATGTTTTCTATATTACCATGACGTCGTTTGTTTGTCTCGACTGGTGTTTGTCTTCACTCGAGAATCATAAGTTTGAGATTTATGTTTCATTTGTTCATTCGTGAATGTTTGATTTGTATTAAATGGTTGTTATAAGTAGGCGGACCCAGGGACTAATGAGGTGTATGCACAAATTACCTTATGTCCCCAGCAATTTTAAGGATCGAAATTTTGATTGAATGATATGAGTTCATTGTTGTGGCAGCTTGGATATGAATGAATGATATTATTTTCCTTTTGTGATTGTTTGCACCAATTCAAGCCGTAACATGAATGTTGCCCACCTTAAAGGTGGCAAAATGATCTATTGGATCAAAATAATGCAATGAATTCAACTCAATCCAACGGATTAAATGGATCAACTCAATCCGTTTAAATCAATTTAATCCATTTACATGTATTAAATGGATTGGACCATTTAATCCAATTATCAATTATTTAAAATCCATTTACCAATCCATTTTGCCACCATAGCCTACTTGAACAGAGGAGACAAACTGCACATTCTTTATGCAAAGTGTTGGTACGCGTGTCGTCCGATGTGGTTGTTCATATACCAAAGTGTTTGCATTCAAACGTCGATTAATCCATCATTCAAGGTATATGTCGCGTTTCAGATAGTGTAATAGTCCCGTCTGAAATTGTTTTTGAATGTTTATAAGCAACAAGCGTGTGTGCCCCGCATACTCGTTGAGAGCACCACAATGTTAGGTGCTTATGGATGGCAATATTTTTGGCTATCGACGATGAATATGTATGCTAGCATTGATGATTAGCTTGATACGAGTTCTGGCAAAATATTACCAAGGGGGAGATTGAGAGCACTATGAAGTTAGTGCGTATGTGTGGTAATGTTTTGACCAGTGTGCATGAATACTTGACTAGTGGGTGAGACGAACCAGTGCGCCTGAGACAGCAGACTGTGTCAAGTGATGAGTGCCACATCATCGCTGATGTGGAATTCAAATATTGAGATAAAGATCCGAATATTATCTCTGAGAATATTATTTAAGCAATAAGGAATATTGCTAAATCATGAATACTGCTAAATCATTATCTAAAGCAATATTTGGCAATTAATATATGTATCTTTATATTTGGAAACAAGATAAAGATCCTTCATCAGAATCTGCCAGCTGTACAGAATATTATCCTGCTCACCTGAGACGTCGCAGACTGGACAGTGTATATCTTTATCAATTGGCAACTTGATAAAGATTGAATATTTAAGCGATGATGCAGCATTGTATCTGATATATTCTAAATATTATATTATTGAGATTATGTATATTGCATAAATTATATTTATGCAATTTATGGAATGATTATCAATATGAAATTCAAATATTCAAGTATGGCAAGTTGATATTTTGCTTGGGAAAGAAGCAACCATACTAGTATAAATATTAATGGAATTCCATCAACAAAGGTCGGTCGAAATTACAAAAGCTACACACATATATCCGACGACCTTAGTTCTCCAAAGTCGACCGTTCTATTCTTCACGGCAAGGTGATAATCAGTAAGTACGGCGACAAGATCTTAGAGAACAACCTACTGCAACATCGTCTACCAAGCTAAAGCAAATACATCTATTCAGACGCTGTGCAGCGAGTTAAGTTATACGACGTTCATCATTCACGGTGAGGTGATAATCAAAGAACGCCATCAAGCTGTAACAATCTTACCATCCTGAGCACTATTGGTGGAGAACACGTGCTGAGAAGAGTTCAGACTGGGTCTGGACTGGTGGACATCAAGACTGGGTCTTGTATCTGGAACCTGAGGTTGTTTCAGATCTCTTTGCTAGAAAAGCCTTAGCTTTTACATTACCTGAAGTTGTAAGTGTATTTGTAAGACTGTTTCCAAATAGTGAATTATTTCCATCGGGGTTGAGGAGAACCCCCCAGACTAAGCCTTAAAGGAGCCGAACTGAGTTATTAATATCTATGTCGTTTCAGTTTCTGTATCGTTTCACTGTCTCGCTAACTGAACTGAAACATAACTAAGAAAGACTGAATCCTAAAATATAATTAAGCGTACTCAATTTCAATTGGTATCAGAGCAGGATACTCGACGTTTACAGAGTATATTGAGATCCTTGGATTCAAAAATTTGACATAGATATGCCGCACGGAGATTTTGGTTACAGAGAAGCTTCCATCCGACCTCAAATACTAAATAAAAGCAACTTTCCCTTCTGGAAAACTCGAATGATGGCGTATACCAGATGTATGGATAATAAAGTTTGGAGAAACGTGAGACTAAGATGGACTCCTGAGAAGATCAATGAAGTGAAAAGAATTCTAAAAAATATGGAGGAACAACCTGAGACGAAGCAGGTTGTTGATGAAGCCTCTGACAGTGACATGGATGCAGAGAATCTGGTGTTGAAAGGAGATATGACTAATGAAGAGGATGTCTCAGTTGCTGATCAGATGATGCTGCTCACCAAATAGTTTGGTAGATTTCTAAGAATAATGGAGAAGAAGAATCCTGAGACGTCTCAACATACTTTTAGATCTGATCCTATGACGTCTAAGGCCTATGCAGGGAAGTCAGGAGAGACCAACAATCCAATCCATAATGGAATGGAAATTCAGTGTTGTGAATGCGAGGGATATGATCATGTTCAGCGTGAGTGTCCAAACTTTCTAAGAAAGCAGAAGAAGTATGTGATTGCCCAACACAGTGACAATGAGTTTGAAAGTGAAGGAGGGGATCAAGTGAACAGCGTGAATCTTACTACCATTATTGAAATACCTGAGTTGTCCCAGATTACTGACGAAGTCTCAAACAGTGATACAGACACTGAGATTACTGAAGAATCTATTGCTGAGAGGTACGAGACACTGTTTGCAAGTTGGCAAAACCTGAGAGAGACTAATATGAAGCTGAGGAAAGACAAGGCTGAGTTGACTCAGGAGGTTCAAGAACTGACAGGAGCATTGAATCAGTCGTCTGAAGAGGTTAAGAGTGCCAGAACTGAAGTGACTCGCCTCAAATATTCCCTTCGTACAGTGACTGAGGATGGGACACTGGAGACTCTGAATCGTGACAAATCTTCAGATGAATCAGCATCTGTGACTAATCAGATCTTTGTCAGAACTAACGAAACAGGATGCAGTTCTCAGAATATGAAGATTTGGATGGAAGATAAACGAGTGTGTCATTATCGTTGTAAGGTTGGACATATTCAACGTAACTGCAAGGATTTTCTGGCTAAGTATAGAAGAAGAGAAGAGAGGCATGTATATCACAGACAACCTGAGATGACTAAGGTCAATCTGAGATGTTCCAGGCAACCTCGTAGAAAAGTGAGAAAGTTTGATCAGCAATGCTAGTAGAGTTATGGCCAATCTAAGGTACACTTGAACTATGATCCTTATTATTATTACTCTAACCCTTATTATGAGTACTGTCCTAGAAGCAAGCCACAGGAGTTTCAGAGAAAGTATTATCAGTGTTATGCAGCATTCAGCTCAGCCGATAAGCTTGACCCAGATCACTGGTACTTTGATAGTGGATGCTGAATACATATGTGACCGCGCGTCGCTGTGCGCAGTAAAATTGTTGTTATAGTTCCGCGTGCTCAACAACATATACTTAGTATAGAGTCGGTAAGTACGGGGTCGAATCCACAGGGAGCTATTAAGGTTGTCTTCTTTATCGTACCTGAAAACTAAAAGCTTGGGGTTTTGTGTGTAAGTCATGCGTGAGTCAAAATTTAGAAGAGAAGAAAAGGGATTTGTTTAACAATTAATTATGAAACATATCGCCAGTTGAGCTATTCCTTGTACTAGCTAGTTCGTCCTAGACACACATGTATTTGCTACACTAATCTTTACTCTAGCCGCTCCCTGTTACAGAGCAAGTCAAAGCACGTTCACAGTCGTTACAACTCCCGTGTTATTAAGTACTCTCTTGACTAAACTGGGGGTGAACCGTCCTCTAGTCAAGGTATAAATCCCGTCTATTACCGTTACAGTGTCCAGTCAACTATCAATAGAATTTTAATTACTTAGTTGAGATTGTCATTACAACGGCCCCAAAGAAGTAAGTCGAACTCATAACATTAAGCGCAAAAGCAATTAATAATAGAAACTAGTATGTCAAATACATGTGCGAGCCTCAAAACATGGCTAATACCAGTTCAAGCTCTCAACCAATATTATGCGTTTAGCTTGTCATCGCCAAAGACATCATTATATTTAATTTAATGTAAACAAAACAATTGAAGAAAAACGGAACAAGAGAACTCAGCCTCGGTCGCACGTGCTCGCTCGGCCGGAATCTTCCTGCGCGTCTCATCTTCGTCGGAATTGATGCTTATCGCTTGCTATTGCCTGGCGTCCAGATTGAAGAATGTAGAGTGTCTCTGAATGTGTGTGTCCTCTCTTCTCTATGCCCTAGCACTCCTATTTATAGTGAGAGCCGGTTACCAATTCTTGTGCTTTCCAAATCTCGTAGATTCTTGACGGTATTTTTAGGAAGTAGCCTTTCTAAGTCTTTGCTAATGAATATTGCTATTTCCTGGCCGGTTTGGACAGCTGGCGTGACAGCAGGTAGGTTTAAATTCCTTTAGCCGCCTTTCACTTTGTAGTAACATGTACTTCGTAGCTTGCTTCCAACTTTCGGCCCTCAAGTCATCTTCCGTTGCTTCCGAGCCCTTCATGAAAGTTGTAGATATGATTTTTATCTTACCAACGGTATAAAAACCGTTTGATTTTGACTCCGGATGATTTTCTGGGAATTCTCTGATCTGGGTTGCTTTCTGCGCGAGCAGACTGCTTGATTGCGCCACTATATGTCCTGCACGATCAAATGTGGTCGCGCATACTTCGTTGCACATTTCCTCTCTGGTCTTATTTCTCCGGACTCGATCAATCTTGTGCTATAAGGAATTCATCCTTTTCTCATTTTGTGCCCTGAAATACAAAACTACACCAAAAGTGTAATCTTATACAGAATAATAGACTAACAAGACCCGTATTAGGGCATAAACGAGCATATAAATATGCTCCATCAAATTCCCCTACACTTACCCTTGTTCGTCCCGAACAAGTACTGGGTTATAGGGGCGAATCATTAACATATTTCCTTAAACAAGCTGTGCGCGAATCGACCTAACATTATAGCATATGTCACGCGCAACCAACATCATACTCAAACATACTTCTTAGCTGTTTATAAGTAACTTCCGTAAACGACTCGTACCTTTTCTCCAGAATTCAAAGTAATTCGGATGAGTGGGAGATAGTCCTCTATAGGCTCATGACCATTGTCTTCCGTTTTGAGCTCTCGTCTCATGGTTAAACTTGTTTGCTTTTTCTGACACATGATTTGTTCGCGCACTTTCTGGACAGAGTTCTTTTGAGTTTCTTTTCACTAGTCGGACTTGGTTTCATCCTTCTTGGCATTCTACTTTAACTTTTGAATTGATGATCCTCTTTGTTGTATTGGTATTGCACTGTCCGGTATTTTCTTTCCCCTGAACGGTTCCAATCATAGCCTTCAAATAATAGCTATGGAACAACGTCCGCTCTTCCTCTCCTCTTTCTGTACGAGTTAAGTTGGGCATTTGCAACCGCTCACCCCTTCCAGATTACTTGATTTGAGAGAAGACAGTCTGTTTTCCTATCTCGCCATGCTCTGGGATATGACTTTGACTTTTGTGTGACCGAGCTACTCCTTGCTCCTTTAGATTTCGAAGTGTCAACCTCCACGATATCCATTTAACCATGAAACTCGATTCCTCAAAGCTTCTGAACAATTGATCGCCTCTCTAGGACTTTTCTCTCAACTCCACATCCACGTGGTATTGCAAGGAAAAGTACAAGAGAATTTTCGAAAAATTTACTCATAGTCAACATAAGTGAACTTGATTATGACATTAAGGCATAGCATGGTAATCGTGTTATACTATAAAGTCAATTCGAACACAACAGTTATGACATGTTTATATTCCGTTTGTTTTGTTCACATAATAACTTTTTTTAAAAATTTCAAACATTTTGGCATAGTAACAGCTTTTCAAAAAATGTTGTTTGATCGGTGTTAAAATTGTCTAAATATTATACACCAAATTGTCAGAATATGCATTATGATTTATGCAAATGAAACCATGCTTCACTCTTATGTTTTAGTTTCAGGCATAAAATAGGTATTGTGATCAAAACCGGGACTTAGAGCAAAACGAAGCAAATATCGAAGAAAACCAAGCAAAAACGGACAAAAGCCAGCCAAAGAGCATTTCGACCGAAATGACCTCGTATCAACCGAAGTGATTTTGTTTCGATCGAGAGGGAATTGATCAAGGAGACCAGGAAAGGAAAAGCCGAACCACGATATCTCGATCGAGATGGCATCTGAGCACAAAGTGTTTCGGTCGAGACAACACCTGTTTCGACCGAAATAGATTCCAGCCCAGGAAGATGGAAAGTTGGACCTCATGACCTTGGATGAGCTCCACAGGTCGCATCCCTTATCCAATTTGGATAAGATCAGATGCGTTGGAAAGCTTATTTGAAGCTCTACAATTTTTGTTTTGAGCACTTCTGCTGACTCGGATCGAAAGAAGGCAAAACGGGCGGAGAAAGATGAGATGTTGACATAATGAAGGCATTTTCCAGAGGTCGAAATAAGAAGCGTCTTGATCGAAGAACGAAACAGGCAATAAGTGTTTCAACCGAAACAAATCTGTTTCGATCGAAACAAAATCAGACTTTTGGATTGCCAGATCCGAAAAGTCTCACTTCCCCTATAAATAGAGCAGTCCCCCAACCCATTTTGAGTAGAAAAATCTGAGGAAAACCTCAGAAAACTCTCTCCGAACCTCTCTTCTCTTGTAATCTTAGTTTAGATTTTTGTAAGAAGATTCTCGGTGAAAAATCAAGGTACTTTCCGCTTTATTTTCAGCAGCAACTTCATTTTATTTTTACTTTCAAGTTTAGTAGTCATTTCACCTTTCATTCAGTATGAATCAGTACTCCCTCGACATAAGTGAGTAGTCGCCTTTGATAGCGGGGGTATGATAAACCTATATCTACTTACGATCAAATAAAAGGGATTTATCATACACTTTATGAATGATTAAGGTTTACTTAAGTTGCATCTAGTCTATGCTCAATTGATGAGTTTTGGGCGTTTAACGTCAATGAAAACCAATGAGTACAATAACTCGGGGAGGAATCCCAATGGATGAACCCAGGCTAACTGTTCACCGAAAGGGTCTGTTAGTAATGTACGAGGTTAGATGTCCTTTAGTCGGGAAGTAGCTTATAAGCGATGGCTGCGGCTATGGAACGATGATAGATTAGTTAATAACGTGCCTATCAGAGTTAGCTTATAAGCGATGGCTGCGGCTAACTGAGGTAGACTCTACGGTGATTACTTGGTGCACGTGTTATCTACCGTCCTATATGTTACACTATACTCGATATGTCAAAATTCTCACCAGTGAGATATACCGAGTGTGTGTATTACTAATCATACCCAAACCAAACCTAAAATTCATTTTTACCATTTTACCAAAATCCTAAAATCACGGTCGTGAGTATGGTAGGATAAGTCATATCCTTACCATCTCCTTTTTAATTAGTTATAAACCACAAAACACTTGTCACTTGTCACCTAACCCAACCCTTTTGAAACCCCCCAAAAATCCATCAGAATTATTTTGGTGTCTTGATAGTTAGCATAGCTGAGTTTAACCGTTCCTTTGGGTTCGACACTAGGTCACCCTAGTTTTTATAAATTTTGTTTGACGCATTTCGTGACACCACTTTACGACACGTCAAAATGGCACCGTTGCCAGGGAACGGTTTTTAGATTTAGTATGTTAACTTTTTAGGCCATTTTAGTAATTCTGTTTTTATAAAAAAAAATAACTAAAAATTCTATTCCCACCATTTCGATCGAAACAACCACATTTCGATCGAAACACACATCTCAGTTTGCTTTTCGGTCGAAACAAGTCGATCGAAAAAGGCACATTTTGATCAAAACACACGTCTCAGTTTGCTTTTCGGTCGAAACTATCTTGTTTCGATCGAAACACTTGTCTCTGTTTGATTGCATTCGTTTCGAGCATGAGCGAACATGGGAAACCCCACATCATGTGCGACAAGAGAAGATTTCGATGTTCTAGCAATGAACCTTCAATCTTTGGTACACTCGCTCACTGATTATGTCTACGAGATGGACGAGTATGAAGATGACGCGTATAACTCAAGAGGACAGAATTTTTGAAGACGTTGACTACATTCCTCGAGGACAAGATTGCCAATATATCCCATCGCTCCTGGACGAGATCGATAGCCATTACTTCTCAAATCATTATCAAGGACAGTACTTCGATGACCCGAGCTCAAATCCGACTTTTAACTCATGGCAATATGACAAGGAGCAAGAGGAACTGTCGAAGTTAGCTCAACTTATGACACAAATGGTGGAAGTGCAAGCTCAACAAGCAAAAGATATACAATTATTAATGTCTGAACATCAACAGGGAAGGGCACTTTAAAGGTATTAGAAGCACAACTTGCTCAACAAGTTGCGAGCTCATCGTGCAATACTGAGAAGCTCAATTTGCAACCCGGCGTGAGACACGCAGATGCTGATATCATTACGCCAAAGAATGGAGAAGTATTCGAGGATAAAGAGAGAGCTTTAACCGAAGTAATCATGGAGGATGAGCAATTCGAGCAAGGAGAGGCGAAAGAGGATGAGGAACAAGAGACACCATATGTGGCTGCACTAGCCTATGTACCTCATATGCCTTTTCCTCAGCAAAAATTTAAGGTACCAGTTGAAGTATTTGATGATTAAAATGTTGTCAATGTTTGTCAACTAACATTTAATGAAAGCGAAACGTTAAGTGACAAATGTGCGGAGAATGGTGATTCTGTGGGGAACAACTTGAGTGAAGTTGTGAGAAAGTCTTTCCATGAAGGACCTGAGATCCTAATATGCAATACAAGATTGATGGAGCGCAATTATACGCTCTATTATGTCCTTAATACTATTCTTGTTTGTACATTCTATAGTATAAGATTACGCTTTTGGTGTAGTTTTGTATTACAGGGCTAAAAATGGAGTTAAG
>JAWWMW010114844.1:0-10050 GCA_035048345.1 Echeveria elegans
TTGGTGTAGCGGACGATGCGACTATGTCGTATCACATTCTAACGATCACGAGTATGATTTTTTAGCACTCAAGAATGGCTCGTGCGGATTTGAAAGCATTTTGAGACGGTCATAAATGACGTGTTATGCTTGATGTACCGGTTTGCTTTAAAATGACTTTTGGTGTAGCGGACGATGCGACTATGTCATATCACATTCAAACGACCACGAGTATGATTTTTAGCACTCAAGAATGATTCGTGTGGATTTGAAAGCATTTGGAGACGGTAAAAAATCATGTGTTATGCTTGATGTACCCGTTTGCTTTACAATGACTTTTGGTGTAGCAGACGATGCGAATATGTCGTATCAAATTCTAACAACCATGAGTATAATTTTTTAGCACAAAAGAATGACTTGTGTGGATTTAAAATCATTTAGGGACGGTAAAAAATCACGTGTTATGATTGATGTACCGGGTTGCTTTAAAACGACTTTGGATGTTGCGGATGATGCTACTATGTGGTATCACATTCTAACGACCATGAGTATGACTTTTTAACACTCAAGAATGACTCGTGTGGATCTGAAAGCATTTGGAGACGGTAAAAAATCATGTGTTATGCTTGATGTACCGTTTTACTTTAAAACGACTTTTGGTGTAGCGGACGGTGCGACTATGTCGTATCACATTCTAACGACTACGAGTATGATTTTTAGCACTGAAGAATGATTCGTGTGGATTTGAAAGCATTTGGAGACGATCAAAAATCACATATTGTGCTTGATGTACGGTTTGCTTTAAAACAACTTTTGGTGTATTGGATGATGCGACTATGTCGTATTACATTCTAACGACCACGAGTATGCTTTTTTAGAACTGAAGAATGACTCGTGTGGATTTGAAAGCATTTGGGAGGGTAAAAAATCACGTGTTATGATTGATGTACTGGGTGGCTTTAAAACGACTTTGGGTGTTGCGGACGATGCTACTATGTGGTATCACATTCTAACGACCACGAGTATGACTTTTTAGCACTCAAGAATGACTCATGTGGATTTGAAAGCATTTGGAGACGGTAAAAAATCACGTTCTATGCTTGATGTACCGGTTTGCTTGAAAACGACTTTTGGTGTAGCGGACGATGCGACTATGTCGTATCACATTCTAACGACCACGAGTATGATATTTTAGCACTCAAGAATGACTCGTGTTGATTTGAAAGCTTTTGGAGATGGTAAAAAATCACATTTTTCTTAAATTAAAATATATAGAAGAGGATCCAAAAAAGCCTGGATCATGGCAAACAAAAAGCGAAAGAGCAGGAGACCCCCGAAGGTGGAAAAACAAAACGGGCAAACCCCAGAAGGGAACAAAAACCTGCCCTGATGGAATCCAACCTGCCTAAACCTACCCGGACTGCAACTGCAACTACATATAAACACGTTGATCATAAAAAGAACAAGGAAGTGCATAAAAGTCATGATTTAGCGCCATAGCAACGGCCATAGGAAGGTTGGACACCTCCGCCGTATGCAGGTATCCGATTGGAGCAAAACACAAAACATCCGCTGGTCGATTTTGAGCCGGGCAGACCCTGTACACCTCCACACTCTTGCACATCTTCACCACCTTGCTTTTAACATGGAAGTTGGACCATTCCACATCCGCGAACTTGCCCAAGTCACATATCCTGGTGCTCGCTGCCTTAATGCACGAGAAGGTGAGTCCGGTTGTCTGAACCTCCGAAAGAATATGATGGAAACACTTGATCGGGTGCTTGTTTGTCGATGATGCTTTCATGGCGACAAGAAACCTGCCTGTCCGATCTCTCATGATTGCTGCCATGCTGGAGGCTTGGTTCGAAGTGTGAATAGCTATATTGCAAGTGTTTCCGCTGCTATGCGGATACCATGACCTCCAAACAACCTTAAAATCTTTGGCCAAAGGAGTCACAATGTTAAGGGCCTCGCACATCCTTACAGTCCACAGATTAGACTCACAATCCGTTCCTGCCCATCGGAGAACATTCCCTTTGTTAAATGGAGTGACCTGGTCATCATGCATACGTCTACATCTGGCCTTCCAGAGTTCCCATAAGGCGCAAGACGCAAGGCCAAATCCTACACTGTGTGTAAATCTCCGAAACCTCGCGCGCGCACCCCATTCATACAGGAAATCCTGCACTGAGCTCGGCCATTTTTTCCTGAACATAGGACTTAGGAAGCCCCATACCTGCCTCGCCATGTCGCTCTTGAAAAAGAGATGGTCAGTGGACTCAATATCCGGAACCCTGCAACAAACACATTTACTAGTGATCGGAATACCAACGCTCCTAATCCGATCCTCAGTCGGAATAGCCCCCCACTGCATTTTCCAAACAAAACAAGAGATTTTTATCGGAATCCATGGTTGCCAAATTACCTCAAACTTCTGAAGCTTCAGAACTTTTTGCGTGAAGCTACCAATGAAATCCTTGGTGGTCACCAAACCGGAAGTGGACTTCGTCCAAACCAGCAAATCATCCTTGCCCTCACATAAATCCCCTTGAATAGACGCATAAAAGCGAGGATTCACGTTCATCAAGAGAGTACGCCTGAGGGATGGATCAGAGAGCGCCTCTTTAATAGAAAGATTCTTGAGACTCATAGGAAATTCCATCGCCAGATTATAACAAAAATTTTCAACTGTAGTCAATCCATTTCCTAACACCCATTGACAATCATGAGCAATACTGGATATGTACGGGGAGATAGTAGACCACAGATGGGAACCCTTTTTGGACACACGGAATCTGCTCTGTGCGTTCTTTGCCCACAAGGATTCATTCTTAAGGAAATCCTACGCTAACTTACCTCTAAGGCCGCACATAGTCAGGCTAAGGGGCCTTATTCCTAGACCTCCCGCACCCCGATCAGTGCAAACATTCTTCCAGGAGACCCAGTTCCGCCTGCTATGGATCCCATTGCCCCATAAAAAACTCCGCAGAAGCCTCTCGATCGAACCAATGACGCTCTTGGGAGCAGGCAGCGCAGCGAGAGAGTGAATTGGAATGGACAACAGTACCGATTTAATCATGGTTAGTCTCCCCGCAAAGGATAAAAAAACCCTCATCTAACCAGTGATTCTGTCTTGAATCCTCTCCACAATGCTCTGAAAAAAAACAGCTTTTGGCCTTCCAAAGAACAAAGGAGCTCCAAGGTATTTAATCGAAAATCTTCCACTCGAAAAGCCCGAATACCCCATGATTTCTTCTTGCCTACTTGCACTGATATGCTTTGAAAAAAACACCTTACATTTGTTGGCTTGAAGAAATTGGCCTGAGTTTGCGCAGAAAGAAGCTAAGGTCTTCAAAAGATTGCGGAAAGACGTTCTTCCCCCATTAGAGAAAAGCAGAATGTCATCAGCGAACAATATATGATTGATTTCCATCGCTTTAAGAGAGCTCCAATACGCCATTATTCTTCCACCTGGTCTGGCCCCCAGATTCAACTTCTAAGAGAGGATTTCCATAGCAATGACGAAGAGGGACGGCGATAAGGGATCCCCCTGACGAAGACCCCTGTTGGACTTGAAATCACCAAACAAAGCTCCCCTGATTCGAATGGAATACCAGCAATTACAAATGTTCCTGTAAATCAAGTCACACCACCTCTCATCAAAGCCCAACGCCCTCAAACTCCGGATCAGAAACTGCCATGATAATCGGTCGTAGGCCTTGGACATGTCCAATTTGACCATCAGATTTCCCCCATGAACCTTTTTGTTAACATCAGAAGCTATATCATGGGCTAACGCGATACAATGACTAATATTCCTACCGGGAATAAAACCAAATTGTTCATGACTAATAATCATGCTGAGCAACGGTTTAATTCTGTCGTTCAGAATTTTAGAAATAATCTTATGAATAAAATTGCACAAGCTAATAGGCCTTACCTGATCCATGGATGTTGCATGTTTCACCTTCGGAAGCAAGATCATCACAGTTGAGGATATTGCTTTCGGCAGGCCGAAACCTTTGAAGAAATGAATCACCCCTTCCGAAATATCCCCACCAATAATGCCCCAGCACTCCTGAAAGAACTGCCCATTAAACCCATCAGGCCCCGGCGCACTATCTTTCGGCAGGGATCTAACTGCCTCCCAGATCTCAGCCTCATCCGGCCACTTGGCCAGCCTCTCATTGTCAATTGTTGACACAACAGGCAAAATATTCCCAAAGTAGAGATTGCCCATTAAAAACGCGCCTCACCTTTGAAGCCGCATGAAAGAACTTCGTGTTACGATCCCCATCTGCAAGATGGTGGTCATCACGCACCGAATTAAGTCTAGCTCTCACAAAGTCCAGGGCAGTCTCTCTTTCCTCAGACCAACCCCGCAGAAGATCCTCTTCAGCAACATCGACACTCCTGCTAAGCTCCATGATTTTTAGGTTCATGTCGCCAAAGACATTCCAATTCCACTTCCTTAAGCTACTCCGAAGCTTCTTGAGTTTCAAGTGACAATTGATTAAGGGGTCTGCGCTAAGCCTGACATCCCATTCCTCCTTAACAAACTCAAAAAAAAACCTTTATGCGAAATCCAAGCGGGATTGAAAGAGAAAAAACTTAGAATCTCTTCCCGCTTACTGAAAGTGACGAGAATAGGGCAGTGGTCCGAGAATTCCCTCGGCAGATTGACTACTTTAAGCTCCAGAAAAGAAACCGCTGCTAGGCCATTGAACAGAACCCTATCGAGCCTCATCCAGATTCTATTCAGACCCCTCCTATTATTGCACCAAGTAAACTTACTCCCATTAAACCCAGCATCTATCAACCCATTAGAGACAACAAAATTAGTGAAGTCAGAAGATGATTTGGACCCAAACTTCCTTCCCCCATATTTTTCATCTTCGTGCAAAATAGCATTAAAATCACCCAAAATGATCCATGGATCTACGACATTACCAGCCTCCTCCGAGAGACATTCCCACAGCTTTACCCTCTCAGCCATCTTATTGGAAGCATAAACAAAGGAAACACAAGATTTCACATTAGATTCGGTATGGCACACCATGCACGTAATATGTTGTGAGGAAATAGACAGAATATCAACACTCAAAAGATCGTCAAACATGATCCAGATATGGTTATTCTCCGAAGACCCTTGAAAGTATCCCGTGAACCCCAGCCTCCTCGCCGTATTCTTAATCTTGTCCACCTTTGATTTATGTTCAAGAACAGCACATAATGAGATATTATATTTAGTAACTAGAGACTTAAGGAACCTGATAGAGTCTTTGTTCCCAATACCCCTCGCATTCCAACAGATTGTGTTAATCATTGAGACACTTGAGAAAGGCAGTGCTTGCTACCTGAAGAACATTCCCCTTCCATGATTTCCCCTTCCTCACTTTCTTCAACAGAGACATCATCCTCAGAACTTTCAGCTAGATGACTTGCCGTGCCCACTAGGTCCCGAATATGTTGATAGTGAGGAGCTACGTCTGGATGGGTAAAGGCACCTAGCTTATCATTGAAAACCAGCACATTATTGGAGTTCTTTCTAATTCTGAGCTCCGCTCCAGATAGATCCTTGGGGATAACACCGAAAGACGTTAACTTATGCTTTAGCTTATTGTCCCTGACATGCTCACCCCGGACTACCATATTAGTTCCTTTGGTGGAAACGATAGGTTTCCGGAAGATGACAATCGCATTATTCTGATCTGCGACGCTAGCATTCTTAGGCCGGGTTAGTTGGTCTGCATCCAACAAACTTGTACTGTTAACCACTGAGGTTGTAGCTTGTTCAACGTCCCTCTTCGGGTATTCAACATGAGAGCTCTTATTCTTTTTAGAAACAACTTTCCGCCATTCTTGTCCACCATTTCCTCCACTCACTTGGACACTTCTCTCTTTAACCACCTTCACAGGTTCTTTCGTCTGAATCCCCTGAACCTCTCCTTGATCCAGAATAGGCTTCCTCTTCCTACATACCCCAAAGGTATGTCCATGAATTTTGTATTTACTGCAATAGGCAAGTTTGCTTTCCACTTCAATTTTTTGCCAATAACCTTTGTTATTCTGCAGACTAATCCAGATCGCTTCTGGTATATCCTTGGTAACGTCCAATTCCACGCACGCACGAGCCCAATTGAGAGTTGTACACGACTTAGTTTTTGCATCCACTCCCACAAAATATCCGAACGTTGAAACAATTTTCTTGATAAAAGCCTCATCGTAAATTGAAATAGGTAACCCAGGCAATCTCACCAAAACTGTCGAAATAGCAGATTCCCTTCTGTAGTTGTAGTCAGCGGACCATCTAAATAGTCTGAACATAGCATTCCCAATTTTGCGCAACGGAGATGCAAGAGCTACCCGAACATCTTCTTCAGAATCTAAAATTATAAGCAAATGTCGGCTATCCCACACCTCGCTAATCGTAACGCGGCAAGTTGTAGACCAGGCCTTCTGAAAGGCAGCCTGAATTTCACCCAAACTCGGACGCCCCAATGTGAATTTCGCCACGATAGAGAATGCGAATCTATTCTCACACTCCCGAATTTCCACCTTCGAGAAACTAATCGAAGGTCTGCCCTCTTTTGAACCCAGCTGTCTAGCCGCAAGAACAAGAGGAGCAAACCGGGGAGAAAGGGAGTGCACGGGAGATGGACCCGCAACCACCGCCGCATAGGACACTGAAGCCCGCCGAATCGGGTCAAGCGGCTTAGGGGAAGGGAAGCTAACCTTTGACGTTGACATGAACGGCTGAAATTTCAAAATTCAAAACCTCCTCCTTCTCTCTAGAGCCGGCCTCATTGTGTGGTGGACACTTTGGTCCTCGTAGAACTGCACGTAAAATATTAGAATGTGGATTTATTGGCCTAAATTATTTGGTAATGCACATAATCATAACAAGAACTGTGACAAATGTCAAAGAGTAGGAAATATTTCAGCACAAAACGAGATGCCTCAAAATCCGATTGTAGTTGACGAAATGTTTGATATTTGGGGTATAGATTTTATGGGACCGTTTCCTGCATCTTTTGGCTACTTATATATATTTTGGTTGGTGTGGATTATGTGTCTAAATGAGTTGAAGCGAAAGCTGTAAGAAATGATGATTGGAAGGCTGTTGTAGAATTTCTGCGTACTAATATATTCTGCAGGTACGAAGTGCCAAAAGCTGTGATAAGTGATCAGGGTTCGCATTTCTGCAACCGCGTTGCAGCAGCATTGTTTAAGCATTATGGAGTTCATCATCGAGTCTCCACTGCGTATCATCCACAGACAAATGGACAGGCAAAAATATCCAACAGAGAAATTAAGTCGATATTGGAAAAGATGGTGAAACCTTCGAGGAAGGATTGGTCTAAGCGATTGGACGAAGCATTGTGGGCATACAGAACGGGCTACAAAACTCCTATTGGGACTACACCATTTCGACTTGTCTACGGTAAAGCCTGCCACTTACCGGTTGAGGTAGAGCATAAAGCATATTGGGCTATTAAGTCGTATAACTTCGATTTGGTAAGTGCAGGTGAAGAGCGACAACTACAACTGAATGAGCTTGAAGAACTGCGTCTAGAGGCCTATGAGAGTCAATCAGACTACAAGGCGCGGACAAAGATGTATCGTGATAAATACATTCTTCGACGTTCATTCGAAGTTGGGCAGCAGGTACTTTTATATTCATCACGATTAAAACTAATGCCTGGCAAACTTCGCTCTCGTTGGACAGGTCCGTACACGATCACGAAAGTTTACAACAACGGAGCGTTGGAAATCGAGACGATGCCGGCAGGGAAGAGATTTGTTGTAAACGGACAACGAGCAAAACTCTACTATGGAGAAGTGTTTCCTCCAGACGAGGACTTGGAGTTGGCAGAGCTAACAATCGAGGACTAGAGAAAGAAATCATCAAGCCAACGACGTTAAACAAGCGCGCTCCTTGGGAGGCAGCCCGAGTTAGTAAGTTTAAACTATTTTAGTTTCTTATTTTTCCTTATTTTTGAGTCATATCTCTAGTTGATGCAATGATGCAATGACGGGTATTATTCTCGTGTTTGGTGAGTGAATTTTCAGGTGGCCCAAGTGAGCAAAAGAGCCAAATCCATCTGAGGATCAAGTGGCCGGTCTTTATTTTCCGTACACGGACATCAAGAGAGTTTTGAAAATTTACACAAGTCTGCATTTGACTTCTTTTGACCAGTTGACTCAGTTTGGATGGAATGAATCGAGGTAGAGGCAGAGGACTTGTACCTGAACCACATTTGGATGAGGATCAATTACGGAAGCAGGTCATTGATTGTTTTTGGAACCGAGAGTAGTACAACCCGAAATGGGTGGACCGAGAATTTCTCGAGAGGAGTGAAATTCTGGAGAGGGTGACTACTATGCTCACTACTAGCGGATGGCCGAGGTTACTGGACTTGAGTGAGCCGCCGATACAGAGGATACGGCGGAGTTTTGGCGACTCTCAACTTTACAGGAGCTTGCGATAATCAGGAGATATCCTACAGGTTCCGAGGGGAACCAACCACTTGCACCATAGCATAGATGAGTTGGATTTTTGGCTGGGGAGATGATGGCGATATCTTTATACCACAATTGGGTAGATGGTTTGAGGCATGAAAGATTATAGCGTCGCGTGGGTACGATGGAGGAAACAGCTCACCCAGGCATTTCACTGATCCATCGTTAATTTACATGCATCAGATTCTGAGCAAGACTCTATTTGCTCGGAAGAATGCTGATAAGGTGGGCAGCTTGAGATGAGTGTGCTGATTGTGCTGAAAGAGGGGCGAGAGTCCATTGGGCGCATTATTTTTGTAAGCATCTGGTCAACTTGAGGGCCAACAATCCTATTTCATGTGGTGGAATGGTGACATACTTTCTGAGGCAGCACCATCACCCACCTGCAGTTTCAGGGCACACTATTTTGGATGGAGAGGGGGCTGGCTGGCGTTGGTTCAGACATGGCAGACATGTGCAGAAGACACTGGAAGGGAACATTGAGTGGATTTATTTCCGCGATGCAGCCCTTTGTCCGCCTTCACCAGAGCCTCGTCCAGTGGACAGACCACCAGGACGAGGTAGAGGACGACAGGGCCGTGGGCGTGGGCGTGCATTAGCTGAGCCACAGCCAGCGCAGAAGCCAGCACAGCCGCCGTTATATGGTCCAGGCATGTTAGATATGTTATTTAACGGACACGTGCTAGTTTCTTTGCAGGGCAACCATTTCAGCCCATGCCGGCGCCTCTTGGATGGAGCTTTAGAGGCCCCATACCACCAGACTACCTGTCGCAGCATCCCCCACCTGGACATTAGTGAAGTACTCCGTCTTGCATCATTTTAGTAATATGTAGAGTCTGTCTTTTAATTGTTTGCATGAGTTTTCAGCTCGTCTTTTGGATTTTACCGCGGGGACACAGTCTCGTTCAAAAGCGTGGGGTGGGAGAGTTAGTCGAGTCAGCACGTTTATTCTTCAGCATGCATTTATAAAAAAATTGAATCGAGTGATGAACTGAGTATTACACTACAAGAAAATGTCATTTTAGCGAGCACGATTTAGCGTCCAACAAGTAATGGACGCCAATTAGCGACCACGTAGTCGCTAATTACCTTTGGTCGCTAATTTGGACGCCAACGTCAATATGGACGCTAATATTGCGTGGGAAAATTTCCCGGCAAACTTTAGCGTCCTATTAGCCACCACGTGGAGCCTAATTGTTTTGGTGGCAAATATTAGCGACCACGTGGTCGCTAATATTATTTAATTTTGCTTATTTTGAAAAATAATAATTAAAATAATTTTTTTTTTAAATAATTAAAGTAAAGTAGCAACCACGTGGTCGCTATTTGTCATTTTTAAAAGAAAATACAATAACTTAGCGACGCTAACATTTAATTTTTAAAAGTTTATAATATTTGGCGACCATGTGGTCGCTAATTTTTGCTTCCACCGACAATTTAGCGTCCACGTGGTCGCTATTATTTGCTTCCGCCGACAGTTTAGCGTTCACGTGGTCGCTAATGTTTATTTTTTTTTAAATAAAGTTACTTAGCGACTATGTGGTCGCA
>JAWWMW010114854.1:0-10050 GCA_035048345.1 Echeveria elegans
ATGTTCCGCTCTTAGCCATGGGCCGAACTTGAAGTTATTGTCGGAGCTTTTAGTAACAGAGACATCGTATGGGCACAACTGGGATTCATGATCAAACCGTCCACAATTGAAGCACACATTTGGAAGTCTTTCATACTTAAAATCAATCCAAATAGGGGTAGTCGAACCCGGGTCTAGAGTCCATCCAGGAACTAATGGTTTTTGAAGATCGATTTCCACCTTAAATTTTATAAACTTTCGAATCTCATCGCGTTCAATCGTGTTATCATGACCCTCAGAATCTAGCAAGACTCTGCCCGATTTCTCAGCAAAACGAATTGCAAACTTTTTGCTTCTATATTCGATAGGTAAATTGTGAATTTGAACCCAAATTTGAATCTTGTCGCGAAATAGTTCTTCAACCCGCCTACCCGGCGTCCATTTTTCCAGTTGTAGTGCCCAGCCCATCTAACGCCAAGGACCCCTGCTTAGCACCTTTTCCATATCAGAACGATCTTTGAACTTCGCAATTAGAATATTGCCTTCAATTTCCGTAAATAGCAGACCATCTCTTGGCTTCCAAAGATCACGTAGAACAGTTTTAAAAGCAACCCTGTTAAAACCTCGGTTACCCACCAACTTAACCAGAAGAGCATTAGCATATTCATTCCCGGCCTCTTCAAATTCTTGTCGGCTGAATTTAACTGCCAAGCCTTCTTCCATTTGGTGCCTTAAAGTCTCCATGTCCATTATTTTCCTTGATGTATTGTTCCATCGATTGAATGTAGTAACTTGATTAGGGGAATGTACTTGTGTTTGTTTTAAAATGAGGAATTTGGATATTTTGATAGTTGCCTTTTACCCTATTAAATCGCTTGACGGGAGTAACTTCTTAAACTAGACAGACAATGTCCGGTGTTAATATTCATCTTGCTTTCTGTGTAGCAATGTTGTTTTCACATGTCGATATTAACGATTTCTTATGTCTTTGCCATCGATTTACAATATTATTTACTTCTTATCGTTATTTCATTGGCAGATTCATTGAAATATATGTATGCCTTATCAGTTCTGTACTTCTGTTGGCTCTTGTATTTGTTGTAATCATGGCTGGTATTGCAAATAACAAAGATGATAAATGGAAGTATTGGAATCCCCAAGCTAATGCCTGAAATTGTCGACCAACCATCATTCTGGAAGTTGTTTACAACCGTTTCAATTCTTGTCACAGCTTACATCTGCCATCATAACAGCAAGTCTGTAAGTGTTGAATGAATCATGATTTACTTGGGTTTGAGAATGCCCAATGCCCATTATCATTCTACAACACGAGCCTTATGCCATTTCCGTTCATTCAAATCCCCCATAATTAGTTGAGGGGTTACGTTTATTACTTGGCGAAATAGTTTTTTTGAATTCCGCTAATATGATCAGATTTATCAGTTTTATATGTGTAACATTTAAGTTCCTGTGCATTGCAGTTCATCCTATTGATAATGAGCTTACGGACTCCACGAAGATGAGATCGATTGTCGTCAAAACTTCACTTGCTTTATGTGCTTCTCTTTATGTGTTTTAACAAGCTTCTTAGGGTTCCTTCTTTTTGGAGATCAAACTATGGATGCATGATGTGCTTGGCAATTTTGATGGATATCTCGGGACACGTTATAGTGCATTGCTTAATGATATTGTTAGGATTAGCTATGGCATCCACTTGATGCTTCTCTTTCCGATAGTAATTTTCTCCCTTCCCCTCGATATAGATGGCCTTCTGTTTCCATATGCCATTCTCATCGCCTATGACAACAAAAGTATTTTTTTTTTGTTATAACCTTTGGGCAAATGAGTGTTATCTATCTGGGGGCTAACTATGTGCCAAGCATATGGGATGTGTTCCAGTTCAACTGGTGCCACATCTGCTGTCTCGGTCAGATACATATTTCCTAGTGTAATTGCACTCAAGTAAGTATCCTAATGACTTTCATTTTTATTTTATTTTTCGAATACAGCAGTTCGCCATTGTAAATGCTTGTGGAAAACTAATTCGGTAAACCGAGATGTACCCTTCAGCTCCCAAGGAAAAACTTGCTGTTTATGGACATGCTTTTCTCCTGTCAGTTGCCTGTTTACTAGGAATAACTTGTTTTACATTACATGGCAGTGACACTCATGGAATAGCCACCAAGAACGACAGAATAGTGTCCTGTGCCATGATTATACAGGCTGCTGTGTAGCCTTCTTCATACACAGCCAATGTATACAGCGTTTTCAATAGGAGAAAAAGTCGCCAGGGGGGCCTTTGGTAGGTTCTTTGGGATCCACATACATACATAATTCCACGAATTTGAACTAGAAGAGCTGCCGCAATTGTGCAGCTGAAAGCAGCACGCTTTGTATAATTCATGTGTTTACACACCCATGTTAAAATAAAATTAAAAAGAAAATGTGAAATCAAACTAGTGCACATTGTTACATGAGTCATCTTTCACAGTTAGTTTTAAGAAATTAAGTAAACTGAATCACCATAGATTCTTTATTTCCAAAACAAGCAGATGAAGTTTTGATTGGATATGAACGTATCATGGAATTGGATCAAATATTATTTGTGACATGAGATGTTTGGTCTCTTTGTCCTGAATTCCATGTCCATCTCCATGCTCATAACAGCAATGGCCTCCCCTTGCCAAGTTCATCAGTCTCGTCACTCCGGCCGACTTCAACGTCATCTCCTCCATTTCTCCAAGTACTTAAGTTCAGTAACTCCTACTGAGTTTGGATCAAATGCCTGAGCATGGAGTGCAACTAAGGATGCTCCGATCGATATCCACGCACCGTCCATATACTCCTTTAGGGTAGGCTTGTGCCCGTTGTTAAACCATCTCGCCTCCTTCAAGAATACCCTTCCCAGTTTTGCCCACTGCCACATAATAACCACATTTTCATCAGTCATTCTTCGAGTGTTTTGGCACGTAAAATTAATGTGACATGGATTAGTACCGCGCTTTTGAAGATTTGGGTGACATCGAAGCCATTTCGATTTAGGACTTCATAGGACATTTGGTTGACAGTGTTGTAACATGCCAAATAGCATTTTTTCATATAGGTAGGGAGTTGGTTCATGCTGTCAATATCCCATCTGCAAAATTACAAAACCGTAAAGAATTCGGTTCCAGTTGAATTTCTACAATTCAATACAAAATTTTCTGCATTTACCTTGCGAAAGTATCCGTTAAGACTTAAGAGCTCAACTTCATCCAGCGTTGCGTAGATATCAAATATGTCATCCACCGTGCAGACCAGCGCAATGGTCTTGGTGAAACCCTTTCTACATTCATCATCCTTAGGTTTCGGACATATGTATATGCTCCATATATATGAAGCTACTAAACAGTCCCTGGCAAAGCCTAGTCTTCCACCACCTGTATTAGCATGAGTAAAGTCTAAAATTTGACGTTCGAACTTTATGATCAAATTTGAAGTTTAGGAATTTTTACTTGCCTTGATAAGCCCAAGAGTTCTTCTTGGTACATTGCTTGCACTATATGTTGTAGTCAAGCTTAGCGAACTGAAGCAGACGCGGCGACATGTTGGGTTTTTTACCATATGATTGTTTTATGTTCCATCCTGCTTCAACTCTTTCTGTCCTCCAGTGTAGCGGCATTTCCAAAGCACGAGTTCTTAGCACGCTAAGATATGTATCGGTATCATCGTCCGCTATTTTGAGATGGGTGGTAGCGAAGGTCCGCGCCTTGTCCATAACTGTTTCGCCTTCGATGCCCAAAAATGAGGCCTCGTATAGGCTTATCATCCCCTTGACATCTCTAGATATGCTCGGGTCAAATCCCCCATTGCAATCCAAAAAATACTCAAAAATGCCTAGAAGCAAATTATAAAACTCGTCCATCTAAAAAAAATTCCAAATTAATTACCTTTTGACTCCGTTTGATTACGGAAAAAAAAGTGAGAAAAGGAAAATTAGCTCATTTTGCCTTTTTTTTATTTATTTATTTTTTCTTACAACCAAACACACATTTCATTTTTACTCAAAAATTTTCTTTAATTTTTCCTTTTCTCACATTTTTTTCCCGCAACCAAACAGGCCAGAGCACTTCAGTACCTTCTGGTACAAAATGACCGAGTTTTCTAAGGAGCCTGAAAGCTAAAGCTGCGGTATGAAGATCAGTCTCCCAACGGCTCTCGCCAGATTTGAACATTTTGAAGTAAATTTCATCCAGTATGGATTTGATCTGGTTTTGGAAATGATATCCCAAACAAGTCTTTGTATATCATCGATCAGCTCAAGCTGTTCCGTAACATTATGACGTGACACTCTATGCAACATTTCTCCGACTTCCTTCTTTATCTCATCCGCCTCCTTTCGAAAATCCACATCCTGCATTCGTACTCCTCACGTCATGCCCAAAACAGAAAAAAGTCTAAGCTAAAATCAAAAAATTCAAAAAAAAAAAGAGGGGATCACGAAGATACTAACGTTATACTTAGTGTGCATAGAGTGTTCGATAAAGTCGTGATCCCAAACACAATCCTTATAATCAGCTGATCGTCTTGCCACCACTGGCTCGACATCAACGACCACCATCTCATAATTAGTAGCTACGTCCATGCACCGGGTGGCACTTGGCTTCGGCCCGATGCATAAAGGCCGTGTTCTAACATTTCCTAGACCATTTCCTGCATGGCCTGAGACGTGAAATATTAGGCCGCGATTAGCGCATAGCTGAAATGTCGCGGCGGACTGCATTTGCATGCCGGAAGAAAAAGGTGAGGAGATAGTTTAAGTGTAGGGCTGAGTTATAAGTGAGGTGATTTGCAAGAATGGTTCACTTGGTTTTTATACACTATGAAGTGCTCTGGCCTTAATTGCATTATTTATTAGATTTTATTAAACATGATCGAGATAAGCTTTAAAACGGTTGAGAGTGTGTTTCATTGTTGTGAGTTATAGGAATGAATCATCATTTTGTTACGAGTTTGAAGTCGTGAATACAAGTTGACTAGTGAAATTTTTAACTAAAATTTTTGTAAGGTTTCGTATGAGATTTACTATTTGGAATGTCAAAATCGAAGGGGTATTGATACTTAAAATTATAAGTAAAATATATCATAAAATCATTTCGTTTGGAGGCTGATCAAGAGAGTAGCCTTCCGATCCCTTTCGCAGCATCTCAAGTTGCATGTTAGAGCTGTCATTGACTAAATTTGGGCATGCTAACCTGATTGATTTTTGATAACATGCATTCATTGACTATGTATCGTGCAAATTGCACTAGGTGATAGATATGAATGGTGCCGCAGAGTTTGGTTTGTGAGTTATTGAAATGTTGATGGCGGCTGAATGGTTGTGTTGATGGCGGCTGAATGGTTTTGTTTGAGTTTATTTGATTCGGTAGTCAGATTTGTAGTTAAGAGTTAAGACTATATTTCAATAATTTTTCCCTACCAATCTTAAGAAATGAGATCTAATAAAAAGAAATGAATGAATTTCTTATAACTCAAATGAACAATTACAAATGAAAATAAAACGCGTCATCTAGCCATTTCATAACAAAAATACATCATTCAGAACCTTCCGCGAGACAAATGATAATTTTTGTCTAAATATAGAGAGAGAGCTGATAGGGGTTTTATATCATTGGCCAACTCACCTCGCCGCTACTGTCCTGATTAGTCGTTCCGCTCTTCCTCCAAAATCTCTTAAAAACTTCATAATAAAAGACTCAAAATAAGTCCATTAGCAGAATAATCAGCCTCATACTTACAAATCTTCTTTTTCTCTGCTCTCTTAGCTGTCGCTCCTAACTCCAACACTGACCTTTCTAATAAAAGGAGACACGATGGACACATCCACACATAAAATCTGAGTGAAAATAAACATGTGTGTTTGGTTGTAAAGAAAAAAGTAAAAAAATAGGCAAAATGAGATCAAATTTTCCTTACAATTTTCTCATGAGAAAATTATTTTTTTTCAAATTTTCATTTCTTCATTTTTTTTTCCGCAACCAAACGGAACCTTAAAGAACAGAATCTCTTACAAATAAATATACGTGTGTATAGTAGAATTTTTTTTATAGAATGTATGGATGCGGACGCTCTCAAATCCAAATGAATCGGAATCGGAATCGGTAGAAAAGGAATCAGGGTGTGTTTGGTAAATGATGCGATACTATTACCGTTCAACGGGGTGTGTTCAGTTAACCAAGTAACCAAACACGCCCTGCATTCACACACCGCGCAACCAGTAGACATCTTCTGAGATTATCTAAACCCCAACATCGCTGCCGGTGCTCCGACACACCGCCGTTAAATCGTTATCGCGAAAACCCAATCATATGTAAGTTCTCTACGTCTCAAAGATTCATCTTTTATCCTTCGTCACATCTTACTTAAACCCAAACTCAAAGTTTAGTAACTAATTGAAATTAGGGTTTTGCATTTATCGCTAACCTTCTCTTGAAATCGAATTTATTCAATTTTCGACTCCGACTCCATCACTTTCATGCCTACTGCGCTTCCCGGATTCGGAAAAGTTTCATCTTTGATGTTAAATGTTTGATTTTGATTATTTGTGTGTTGGATTGGATTAATCAGGTTTTGATAAATTTGAAAAATGAGCGTTGGGGGACTGAAGAACATTTTAGCTACTGCAGCATGTACGGGATTGACAGAAGCTAGGGCGAGGATATTAGGCCATGTGCTTAATTCGACTGGTCAGAGATCGCCTCACAAGATTTTGAGGAAGAAGCTTTTTGGTGATAAGATTGCTGCGTGGTATCCATATGATCCAAAGTATGATGACCCGATGATGATTAAACGTGAAGAATCCGAGTAAGTGTTGTTTTATTTCCTTCTGATTATTTTGTGCATTTTTTTGTTGGGATGTTCTGTTTGGAGTTCCATTTTGAAATGTTGTTGAGTATGGTGAAATGGGCTGGGGACTAGTGACTTTTATGGGATGAGTTTGAGCGTAGTGGTTGAGGGTGTCTTTCTGTAAAGGTTATTCGCTGTGAAAGAGTTTATAAGAAATGTATGCATCACTGTTCATACTAGGCTCATTATCTTTATGCTTCTATTCTGATTTTCATGAAGTGATCTGTAAGAACTAAGGAGTGTAATAAAAGGCGAGGAGGTGATGTGATAGTTAAAAAAACATTTGAAGTACAGAGTTCTTCTGTTTAGCATAGCATTCCTCGCGAATTGCTTAAGCTATGTTTGCTACTGTTGCATTTCTTTTTTGTTTAGATTTTCTGTTGCAAAACTGTTTATTTAATCAAGTTGAATACTCAGTAATTTGGATCTGTTACAGGACTCACAAGTCTACTTCGTAACCTACTCTTATGCCGCGGCACCTCATCTGTGTATATTTCGCTTTTGGTTCAAGTTGCTGATGATTTTACTGAACATAATATACCTGTAATGTTTCTGCATTATCTTGTGTCGAGCATCTGTGACTTTTGTGCGAAGTAGTTTGCTATTAACTGTCGAAACATGTTTAGGTCAAGTAGTGTTTCATATTCCAAGGATATTGTTATGTTACTGAACTATAGTAGCTACAAATTCCCACGGCTTTAATCATGTGTATTTTTTAGATTTCACGGTGTTAGTCTGTGAGAAATGCATGCTGATCAATTCATATGGGAGTTAAGTTTTCCATTGAAATGCTGGTTTGGTACTCACCGGGCAATGAGTAATCATCACAAGTCAACGGAACCTCATTGGTCTTCCATTACTCATACCCTTCTCTGTTTTAACTTAGGTCTTGTTCTTGCTACAAAGCTTATATAATAAACACTAGGCGAATAACTTTTTTCTGAACTATTCCTTCACGTTGCATTAATCAAGCTGCTCTTGACCTAATAACATGAAACATTTGACATGTTTGTTCCTCAGGCGCTTATCAAAGCTTGAAATGTTGAAACGTCGCGGAAAGGGACCGCCCAAGAAAGGTCAAGGGAAGCGTGCTTCCAAGCGCAAGTAGGCTCATCTCATGTATGCACTTTGCAATATAATACATCGTGATGGCCCTAGACACAGATAGCCACATCCTCATTCCAGGTTATTCGAACACATTGTATGATGCATGTTTTGCTCATAAAGATGATCATATCTGTTGGGTGACTCCTAAAAATATGAGCTGCATTCATTTAGTTGATCCACGCATTTATTTCAAGGCATCTTTTATAACTTGATCGTTGTAGTATTTATCATAAAATGTCAAGCCCACATTTTATCAAAAAATATGAATGTTCATGTGTAATCCGTATTCATATCTATTGTCTATGCTTGCGTATATTTCTACGTACCATATGATCTTTTCTCATAGATGTCTTGTGTTGCTTTCCTTTCCGAACAAGTTATTGTGTGGCCTTAATTGGATGCAACTTTACACGAAAGTCTACTGTAGCTAAATGAAAATATGTGTGGTCATTCAATGTTTACATTCCGATAGCTTCTTTATCTGCTTGGTGACATCCTGATGAACATTGTTAAAGAGCAAATACTTCAAGCCAAGCTCCTTTCTCATCTTTAGCTTTGATTTATCAGTTTCATGACCCCAAGACCAGAGCTTCTCCTTTCAGCTGGTCATTTTTTCAATTGAACCGTTTGGTTCAACCACACCACCGCACTGTACCGGTTCTTGAACTCATGATTTTGTACCTTCAACCAGTTGAATTCGGTCTTCAAATTCTCTAAATGCTTCTTCTTTCTCAACCTAGACCGCCTTGCTGACTCCCGGTTAGACACCATCCGTCTATGCTTCAAATCCGAATTGGCTAGAAACTGGGACAAAACTTCTTCAAGTTCACTAAACCCGGTTTTAGTAATCAAGTGATTATTCTGAGTCATATTCTCCCCTTCAAAATCGCTTATAACCTGAATCGCCGGATTGGACCGGCTGTCCCGGTTCTTGAAATTGAGCAATTATATCGGTCGGACCAAAACCCTGAAACCCTTTCCTTGATCCAAATTCCAAACCCTAACGCGCCAAACCCACTCCCCTCACTCTCCAAGTCAAATTCACCAATGGGCAAGCGCGGCAGAGGCAAAAGGGTCGCGCCGGAGCGATTCAAAAATGTCAACAACAGCGGTAGTAATAAGAAGACTAAAGATGAGTTCGTGTTGGAAAGAGATATGGATGATGAAATTGATGCGTGTAAATTTCGATTTTTGTATCTGTGTTGTTTGTATAAATGCTAAAGTTCGGTCTTTTGATTTGTTTGTGAGATTGGTTGTGTTTTTGTAGTTCATAAGCAGAGAGATTTTGTGCCTATGGATGTGAATGAATATGCTGGAGATTCAGATGATGATGATGTGGTTCCTGTTTTTGATCATAAGGTTTGAACTTTATCAAATCGGGATTCTCAATTGTGAAGTTAATATTTTTGCAGTGTTGATGGAAGTTTTGAAATTTTTTCGATTGCTAGGATTTGATTGCTGAAGAAGACGATGATGATGAGGAAGACTACTATGATCCCGCCCTGGCTAAGAGGAGTAAGTTATCGTGTCGATTTTGTTTGCTTGTATCAGTATCCGTGTCTAGCCAAGCAGTTGACGAGGTGAAAGATAGTAACAAATTTTAAAGAATAAAAAAAATCTCAATTAGTATTACGTTTCGGGATTATAAGTATTATGTTTAGCGCGTATCTGTGTGTGAGTATCACTTGTGTGGCAAAATGTAGTAGAATTGGAACCATGTTTTTACTTCCGCTGCATTGATTGTTGAAAGTGGCGAATGTGTCTGATTCTGACTATTTTGAATCTGTAATATGTTTGTGTTTTGTTTCTGTTTTCCTATGAAGTTGCGCAGCAGCAAATATTTGTAAAGCAAAGGATTGGTGGAGTTGACGATAAAATAGACGATGATGATGAGGATGAGGAAGGCAACAGAGTTGGTTGGGGCCCTAAAAAGAACATATACTACAATGCTGATAATGTTGATAATGGGGTAAAGATGTAGATCGGAATTTCACATTTCAGTAGCCGAATCGACATGTTTGTTTTCAGGGGACTGATTATGTTTGTTGATATTAATTTTTTTTGGAATATAAAGTC
>JAWWMW010114874.1:0-10049 GCA_035048345.1 Echeveria elegans
TTGTCTGATTTTGACGGTGGTGGCTGTCGGCGCCGATTTAGGAATTTTTCCGATGTCGGAGAATTTGAAGTTTTTTTTATTTCTGGATTTGGAAATTGAAAGGCAGTTCTTGCTGAGGGAGGAAAGATGCACGTGATGTTCACGTGAGACTATTAGGATTTCAGACGCTCGCGATGATCAGTGCAGTTTGGCCTCTGGTAGTATTTATACAAATTACATTACGACCCCATAAAAAATAAGAAATCACGTAACCCTCGCTACTAAATTGCATACGCCGGTTACCATCTGGGATTTTATTCTGAAAGATTTGGAGCTGGCGTGTGCACATTCTTTTTATCTTACCACTGCCTATGGGATTGAGTGTGTAGTCTATGCAGTTTCTTGTGATACCCTGATGAAATAATATACAGTTGTCATATTTGTCAGACAGTAATGATTAAGATGCGCGACTGTTTCACTTGTATAACACGTCTACTAGTAAAATGAAAGAGTAAACCAAACTCTAGTGTCGAACTGATAACAAAACATCAATATAAGTAAAATGACAATCCAAGACGTTAGCAAGCTTAGCGGAATCAGTTTCTAATAGGACATTGTCAAGGTTAAGGTCAGCAGCTAAAGACATTTAAAGATACAGTGCACAACTCTCAGTTTGCAGTACAGTGAGATGCTGCTAACAAAACGGATTTGTGAGCCTACTGGTGTGTTTCCTCCACATGCTGAAATTATTCATTTTGCAGCACATGAGGATCTGATGGGATTCTACTTCATCTTTTGGAATGAGAAAAAGAAATTCAAGGCCAGACTCTTTGAACCTTTCTCGCGAAAGGACAATGTTGCTTACCTCAAGGTTTCTTTTGTTAGCCTTAACTAATCTTCATCCCTTGCGAATCAGATATTTAATAATACTTACTTTTTCTAGAAAATGTCAGCTACGAGATGCCTCACCATCCAACTCAGTAGGGTTTTTGCTTTGTGAACCCATCTGTATCTCAATCGGAATGCCTAGACGAGAAGCTACTCAGCTGTATGGCCAGAAAATAGTCACCAGTCATCATCTGGTTAAGCTTCAGATGTACATAATGTACATAAGTTTCGCAGTTTGACATACTTCTAGAAATAAATTTCTTTCTTTTGCTTATTAGCTAGTGGTGATAATTTTCTTCTTATGTTCACAGATTCATCTGACATTAGGCTGCATTATGTTCCCTGTAGGCAACATTGCCATATAATGACCACCTACCTAAACATGTTGCCAACATTTAATCACAAGAACTTCGGAGATATTCAAAGTAGTGTCCCAGACTCTCAAGTAGCTCAATGTCTAAAACAGCATAGAAGAAGTAGCAAGATGATCACTTGAAGCCTTGCGACTTGTGGGCAAGAACCAGCTGGACATCAAGGCTTCTAATACGAGTTACACATAGACATCCCGACTACTTACCAAGGAACCTTAAAAGATTATTTAGGAAACCAACACTACGTCATCGACTCTTCACCAGAATTTCCAAAACAGTTATTATGATGGTAAACAAATATTTTGAAACTGCAGAAGTACAGTTCAAGTAAATTGAGAAGCTCAAGATACATACTACGAGTCATCAGCACTGAGATGCAAATAATTCATAATTAAACGAGTCACTTTCCCCAGGAACTCCTTGGCATTGAAACTGTCAATACCCGCACATATAGATGATATCCATTCAAATAAAATACATAAATTAGAAACTTGGAGCAACAGACCCTTTGGATAGACCAAGTCGAACTTCTAGTGCATGATGCATATCCACAGGCCTCGTTGTCTCTGACTCTCTTGGGTCTGCAAGCAAACAATGACATTAAAAAAGGTCAACACTGGTTTTTAACTGGCATACTTGATTGCCATCATGGTTGTAGGTTAAAAGAATCATGCATATAACATAAATATACAGAAATTCTCTCCGCAAGTCTCTTCCGAAAATCTCCACCCAAAAAATCAATATATAGGCTTAAGACGCGTTATCAGCCAACTCAAAATTAAGATAAATATTAGAACATGTTGTGCTATGCACAAAACCGTAGAATGTTAAAGATGAAGATTGTATCTTCAACTTCGGTGAACAACAACTTGCTCATTAAACAACTAGATGGGGTAGATGCGGAAGTAAAATAAACATCAAAATCTAACACATAATCTACTACAAAAATGCTGTGAATTTTTAAAGGAAGCTTTAGGAGATTAGTATTCAAGTGCAACATTATGGTGAGGTTAGAGCATTAAACAGTTACAACTCACCAAGTAGATAATCTTCAAACCCGAAGTTGTTCAAATCTCCAGTGAAAGACTCAAGGCCAAGCATAGAAGATGGTATTGCACCCGGAGGCCTCTGGAATCTGTCATAGAAGAATTGAGAGTACACAATATTAGAAAAGGATATGAAAGACTGAACTTGATAAATAAGCATCATAATGACAACATCTAAAGTAGAGCGGGAGCAGCAAGTCGATTTCTATCTAGATGAACAAATTGAGTGAACTCAAGACAAAGATAACCATGTCATACCGAGAGAGTATATGTTTGTCCAAATCTTGCTTGACTGAGAATGCTGAACCATAAGTAGCTGCAATGAGCTTCTTTTTCTTCATAGCCTCATTCATATTTGCCTGACAAACACAAACCGTAAAAACCATACTAATATTAGAATAACAAAACATTCAGCGCATGAAAATTCATGTAAGCAAACACATAAATTAAGCCTAAGGAAACCCACAAAGGAAAGGAAGCAACTTGAATCCGGAAAACACTCAGAAAAAAAATAAAGGAACAATCATGTAAAAAAAAACGTATACGGAATACGGATTGGAGAATTGCAGGAAGAAGAAATCAGATACAAAAATCAGTCGATAAGCAGATGTATACCGATTTAAAAGCATATTCGAGTGGATGAGCACCGACGATGTCACTCTTGACACCGTGTAAACCAAATCGGAGAGCATCATTATTGACGCCACCGATCTCGTGACGGATTGTCTTCGGCGTCTCCATTCTTTAGCTTCAATTACTTTCCGATCGATTTGTTTTTAGTTTTTTTCCTCCTCGTTCTCGACAAGCAGTTTTCTGATTGTGCAAGCCAGAGTAGGGTAGGTGATGCAACGATAAAACGCTGCCGTTTCGTACTTTGTCCAATTCACAATTACAAGTCAAAAACAGAAATAGTGGACTATTTTTATTTTGAAAGGGAAATACTAATATTAATTCAATTATAATTTCTTGTTGGTTTTTTATGGGTGCCTCTATATTGTTGATAATTTAGTTCTTTCTAAATAAAATGAGATAGGAAGGGTGAGAGGCTTTCATTTCTTTCATCTCCCGTGGTTCATTCTCGTGGAGAATGTAAGGTTTTTATTTTGAACAACTAGTATTTAGGTGATAGATTGTTCAATTGTTCATTTATGTTCATTTTTATTTATTGTGTTCTATTTATTGAAAGTGATTTTGATCGATGGTCGCTTTTCATTTAATCATTAACATACATTGATCATTACTCCAGACTGCGTTCCGTCTTCCGTGTGATATACCTTTCCGTCCGCATTGACTCCCATACAAAATGGTTCTTACCGTCTCCAATTGTGCCACATGTGCATAAACTTCCAAATAATCAACTCCGTAGCTCTCCAGTCGTGCCACCGGACCATTTTGTTGCTGACGACTGATGTCTACAAAGTTGCACGAAAAACCTTGTACCCTAGTTTTCACATTTATCCAAAGTACAAGTTGACCATAGATACGTTTTTCATATCTTCATTTTAGTCTTTCTTTATTACTTAAAATTCTTTTTGTTGTTGGCAGTTTTGGGCTATGTTCTGGTTTAAGTATTCCTGTTCTTTTCTTGCAGCCTCTTCAAAGTGAATTGTACACTGTAACTATTGAGAACTATTTCAGTCCAAAGTTTCTGAATACGTATAATGGCGGAAACTTCCCCTGGAATTTTTTACATTTGAGATATTTCAGCCTCAGTTTTGCAAATTGCTCTTGTCTGAGGTATCTGCTCAAATATTAAATATGTGATGCAGCTTATCAGTTGATGCTGCCATTAAGGTAAATCATTAGATCATAATCAGTCCAGTCAAGTTATGTAGTATTTACGTCGAAATGGGTAGTTTTTGTTTACTGGTGTAACAAATGCATGTTATGAACATCTCAGGAACACAGGACACACATAGTGACTGTCAAACTACCGGGTGCTTGATACAAAGCTCACTCACATTATAAATCATACAACCTCTGTACAATTCAAGTGATGATCGATAGTGGTATAGAAAGCTCATGTTTGCCTTCTATGGGCCCTATGTGATGCCCTATCTTCTTCATTGCACTAGTATCCACTGCCAAATTTTCCAAGGGCATGTAATCGGGCTATGGGCTGTGATTTAAACTCCGTTAGTTCAAATACATGGTCATTAAGTACTTCGACATCTTAGGACATTGCAGGCTGCAGCCTCCTTCAGCCTCACAGTGCAATGATAAACTGCAATACTACGTACACAAATGGATACATATTAAACAAGAAGAAAGGTCATTTTACATCAAGACGGGCACCAAATGCTAAAACTAAGAAAATGCTGTCTATGCCATGTCCCTAACAGCCTCTTTTCCATATTCTATTCATATGTAGCAAATTCCTATTAAACCGAACTAGCAAAGGTGCAACAAAATTCCCAGGGTTTCTCCTGCTCCCGTACAGTTGCAAAATAATTGTTGCTTGCGCATCAAAAAGATATTACATCTGCCAAAACTTTCTGTAGGGGCCTCATACAGTATCTGACCTACAAAAGTAAACAAACTACACCATGAGTAACATCACGGTGAAAAGATGATACAATCATGAGCACTACACTAAACTTCCAATATTTGCAAGTTTCAATTCAGTTTGACCCAAAAACATTATGAATTTTAAATGCATCTTGGCCACGGATAAGATAAAACAAACAACTTTGATAAAACATTAGTTGACCTGCTCTGACGCAAGGCAACCTTGCCTAATCTTAGAAATCCAACTAAGCAACTGTGTGAATGCCTATAGCTATGCCCCGCAAAGTTTTCTACGACAGGCCCCTCTGACCAATGAATTGAGCCACATCTAACGACCAGCTTACTTAACAGACCACCATTTTCACTGATCCTTTTAATTGAGCTAAAATCTTAACTCTTATGTCTCTCATTTTTGCAGTGACCAGTGTCTAGTGACATCAAGACACACACACACACTAGCAAACTATCTATACAATGCATGTTAAGAATCATGTCTCAATGTTTTTATTTATTTTACCATAGGTGTTCGCATACATGCAATGGTTATTTCACAAAGGTAAGTAATTTGATTCCCTCCTTGAGCCAAAATAAGTATTCCGGTAAAATTAATACAAAGAAAAACGACCCTAAAGGCAGAAAATACTTGCATTAGCTAAGACTTCACGTGGGCTTCAATCATATCATCGTCTTCCATGCCAAGAGATTCGGGAGTCTCTGAAGGGTTAATTTTATCCCCGTCAAAAGAAAAGACCAAGTTTTGTGCGTCAAGCTTCCTCTTAGCAGCGTAATTATGGAAGAGTCGCTCAAAATTTTCATCCTACAATGACAGGCAAACACATGAGTGTAAGGGGTACCAGATTATGAATATATTGTGAGCTATATGCCTGATATGACCAGTTCATATTCTCTAGTAGGTGCCTGCTAAAAGACCTAAAGCTAATTTTATTCTAAAATAATTAGCCCACAAAGATTTGTCATATACTCTAATACCAATATACCTTCAACTCCAGGTTATTCAAAGCTATAGAATATATGAAACTATAAGTATATAGAAACACACACATACAATAAAGAAGAACTGAATGTAACAAACAAACAAAATGTATCCGAAGACCATCAATGTGGTAGGGTGATGTCAATCAGAAGATCCCACAAGTATCTGTAATGGTTAGTCATGCACTCCAAGCTGTCTAAATCTGAATGACGGAATCAAACATTAATATCAGACAAATGCTTTCACATAAAATTGACTACTGAATCAGTATGTTAATCCATTATATATTTAAACATACACTTTGGTGTTACTGATGCCTGTGCTAAGCTAATATTCTTCAATTCAATTACAAAAATCAAAACCTGATGATGATGTAAGGAAACCTTCATCCAGTACTGACAGTTCCACAGAGTCAAATGTAGTAAACAATATCAATCCTTCGTTATTTCTGTCAATTAGGCAGATAGACTAAATGGGCAACTAAGTTGAAAACATTTAGTTAAGGAAAACTAATAACTGCATGTATTCATGTAAAAAAAATTAAAACTCTGTTGGGTCAGAGTTGCACTGAACATGTATGAGATGGAAAGGTGATCTTCTCCAAATACTCATTTATTTTTAAGTATTTACGGTGAGTCATTAAAACCAATTGTATTCAATGCTGCCAAAGCTCAACAATCTCAGAGATTTCTTCTCAAACTGAAACAATAATAAATAGCCACAAAATGAAAGAGAGCAAGGAAAAAACAATGCGAAGCGAGGAGCAGAAAACTCAAGAACCAAATTATTTGACATCTGCATTTGATAGTTAGTAGTGTAGTAATGTGAGTTTTAGGACAGCATAATAATGTACCTTGTAAACGCGAAATTGCTTCTGGCTATCTTTTTCTTGGATGGAAATAATGATTTTGGCTCTTTCAACCGGTGGTTTTGCCTGTACTTCTACAGCTGGTTTTGCCTGTACTTCCACCGCTTCTTCTAGAGCAGAATTGAAAGCATTACTAACTGCATTCATAATAGGGTCTTCTACATCGACATCCTGAATGATTGTGGAAACCAGTTCCTGCCTCTGCAATCTTAAACATAGATAACCATTAGTAAGTATATACATCATCATATGAGTTAGACGAATATATAAAAACGTGGAATCATGGTGCAAATAAAAAAACAATAGCAAAATGCAAACTGAAAATGAATTTGGGGCATTGATGGAGTTCATATATACTGAAACATTTTAATTTCTTGCTAAAGAATGCAACTTTTAATTAAAAAAAGTGCTCCGTATTTGGAAAAGTTAACATTAAAGTTCTCCCTGAAGGGCAGATTCAAAAGTTAGAAATGACTAAAAAACAAGCAGAAGCAGACCAAACAAGGAGGCCGATGGGATGATAGTCCACCAATATGGGTTGCTAATAGGCTTTCCTGGCATTTCTATTACGGAGCATGCAATTCAAAGTTCAAACAAAGTTTTATGCAATGAATAACTGTAACAAACTTCATGACAATTGTTCATAGAGGTACTTTTCTGGAAGTTAAACAGTAAAAGGACTAGTTCTGGTTGTTTCTCAATTAAGGTACTTTTCTGGTTATAATGGAATAACATAACAAACCTCTTTTGGAAACTCAAATATTGAAACATACGAGAAAAACAACAGACTTTTTAGACAAGTTTATACACAGCTCAATTTTCCATAACCGAAATGCGTACCTCAGTTTCTTAATTGTAGAATCCTCAGCAATCTTAAGTAAGTCAGCAGGGACATCAGGAGGCGGCAGTAACCAATCTTCTTCTTTCTCCTTCTCCTCCTCTTCCTCGCAATCAATAACCACACACTTGTCCTTGTCCACAATCCCAACCTATTTATATCAACGATACGTCAAACTCCAGCTCAAAATCAACACACTAACATTCAATCAGCTTGCGGACAAAACACAGATACAAAAACTAAAACGTCCGGAAATACAATACCACAACACTAGTCTTCTGCTTCTTAGACTTCAAAGACCGCTTCAGATCATCATCATAACCATCTGTCCAACACACAGCACAAAAAACAAAAACATTACAAAACTGAACCTAATCAAATCAAATCAAATCCAACAATGGCATCAAACAGGAAGCAATCAAAAACACTCACCATCCTCATCCAGCGAGATGACATTGGAAGGCTGAACACGATGATAATCAAACAAAGGCTCGAATTCGTCGTCTTCGGACTGCATCATCATCGCAATTCGAAACTCAATCAATCCCAACGAATATCAAAAATTAAACCCTAGAAAGCAAATTCTGATTACAAAAGTTGAAACTTTACCATTAGAGAAATTGAAAGCTGTCTATGCAGTGATTGATTGGTTTGGTTCTTATGCCGGCGGAGGGTTAAATTGTTGCTTGATAATTTAAAAAAAAAATTATATAAAAGTAGGAAAGAGAATGAATGGAAAGTGAATATATTGTAGATAGAGTAAATGAGAAGACAATTTTGGAATATCAAAAATAAAAATGAGAAGAAAAATATGTAATCGTCTCATATTACACTTCTACCGTCAAAAACATAATTTTTATTTTCTTAAATAAAATATTTTCTACCTCACATTTAATATCTTTCTAATCTAGTAAAATTTGATGACAGAAATGAGATACCATTTCGGAATGGCTCCGGCGATTTCGAATCTGCAATCAAGTATCTGAAATTCCCTTCCCCACGACGGATCGTTAGCTTTCGGCCAATAGTGAGACCGCCATCACCAAGTCCACATCTGACTCTAGAGTTCCTCTATCGGAAAAGGCTATGTTGTTGCCGGCAAACTGATTTTGCTTCAAACTTAGGTAACGGTGTCGATGGAGTAATTGCGCTACAATCAGACTAGGATGGGTCAGACGTGGGCCGCTACAGAGAAAGCTCTACAGTGTTTTTTGGATCTGGGGTTTCGAATATAATTTTAGGGTTTTGGGGATTTCAATTAAAATTTGAGATTGTTGGGTGTCTTTAGACTGGGTTCATGAAGTTGCGAGATTCTCCTCCGGTGTATGCATCCAGTGTGGTGATAAAGAATGTGTTGAGAGCAAAGAAGTGGTATCACGCCGATTGTTCGATGAAATGCGTAAGAGAGAGCGCTCGCGCCTGATTTGTTAACTTACTCGTTTCGCATTACGCATTTTGGGAAAGAGGTTGCCTCTGGTGATTGGATGCGACACGTGTTGGAGTGCAAAGACGACGTCCTTTCAACGCTACTTGACAAAGCACAAAAATTGACGGTTGATTTTGGCATGACTTCTTGGATTTCAGTGGAGGTTCTTGTTTGATTGCCTCTCGTTTGGACCTCATGATTCCTTCTACGAAGGGCGGCATAGGAACATCTTCCGAAGGGTCAAGTTTCGGTGTTTGAGTCCGACAAATTGGATTGACTGTAATTGTTCTGCGTTACTTAACTCAGAACACAGTTAATATTCTCTCTCCGTCTGCGGCTCAATCTTTGGAAGGGTGAGAGCTTCTATTCTCTCCTCAACCGTGGAGCAATTCTGTGGAAGAGTGCGAGCTGTTTATTTGAGCATCTAACACTTAGATGTTAGTTTGCTTGTTTTTATTTTTATTTATTTGTGTATTATTCATTGAAAGCGATTTTGATCGATGGTTGATTTTCAATTTATCAGTACTATACATTGATTTTGATTCCGGACTGCGTTCCCGTGTTGTATACTTTGTGTATACTTTGATTCTCTTTCATTGGTAAATTGTAATAAAAAAAATCTCTCTAATCTATTTTCTTCATGCTCATTCTTTTACATACTTTTACTTCATATAACTTTTTTTCTTAAAATGTATATCCAAACTCAAATGGGCAATGTATAATAGGACGGAAGGAATATACTATTGTATTCATATACATAGATGAATAATATCTTTTACAATTTAAACATGGACCGTATTGTGCGCCTCTATCAACAAAATGCATCTCGAAGACTCGAACGCTTAGTGCCCGACTCTATCAGTACTATACATTGATCTTTAAATTTTCCTTCTCTCTTTTTCGGCAACCAAACGCGGCGTAACAAAATAGCAGGGCAGGCTAATTCCCGCAACCAAACGCCTTATCTTTCAACCGAAAAACCCTAGTGAAAGAGCAGGCAAAGCTCGTCTCTAATCTTAAAAACTCCAAAACTCTCCGATGGCTTTTCTAAGACTCCTTTCACAAGCTCGCCGGACTCAACATCTCATTTCCACTTCTCAACAATCGCACTCCTTAACATCTCTCAGATTC
>JAWWMW010114885.1:0-10049 GCA_035048345.1 Echeveria elegans
GCAGACAGAATGATAAGAAGTGACAATCTAAGCAGGTCTTCCATTGGGCTGAAGAAGACACTGGTCTTCTACTCTGGCAAAGCTCCTAAAGGGATCAGAACCAGTTGGATTATGAATGAGTACCGCTTGCCTCATCATGAAACTGAGAAACATCACAGGCACAATCAACAGCAGGTAATTAAAATTTCTCAAGCCGGTCGATCTCAACGGCCAGATATATATATGTGCTGTACTCATCTTTCTAGTCAGAGAAACCGAGCTATAATAATTATTAAGTTAAAACTAATTTCATTGGAATGCACCGCAGCATACAAAAACATGAAGCATTATCTATATAAATAATTGGTTTAATGATCATATCATGTTTGGATCTTGCTACTTAATTACAGGTAGAGATTTCATTATGTCGGGTGTACAAAAGAGCCGGAGTTGAAGACCATCCATCGCTTCCCCGATCTCTTCCGTCTTCAACGAAGCCCTCCTCCACATCGTCATCCAGGGGGAGTGGTGGACAATCTTCCAACTCGGACAGGATGAGAAAGCAGCATAACAGTAACAACAACAATAATCATCAATATGCAGCATCAGCTGCATCCATGGAGAGGTCTAATGCATTTCAAGCTGCGTTTGGAGCAGTCGGATTACTCTCTTCTTCGTCTTCACAACATCATGATCAGCAGCAACAACACATGTTTGTTGACAATAACAACTGCGGTGGCATTATAGCTAATAATGATGCTACCACTGATGGAAGCAGCAGCAATACCACCACAGCCACTGCAGATCATCATGTTACCACCACCCTCCGACTCTCCAAGAACAATTATGATCATCATAGTAACACTGGCACTTCCACAGCTTCCATCAAGGGTGGTGTAAGTTCCTATAGCTTTAGGACTGCTGCTCCGATTGGGGGTGGTGATATAACCGCTTCTGGTGTGCAGCTTCTTCCATCCTCATCCTCTTCTGTTTTAGGACTCGCACTCCCACAAGATGTAGATGATAATTATCAGATGCACCATGATCAGACCAATAAGATGATGATGATGAATATGCTTATACCACCACACGATCAACATTATGCGGACGAGACATCATCAAAGGCGCACCCCAGTCAGTTATTTGCTGGGGTTTTAGCCAGTACCGGGCAGCTATATTACGGCAGTGACAACATGAATACTAATGGAGGAGATGATGAACTCCATAGACTCGTACTGAACTACCAAAACCAGCCACTACCAAACCAGCAACAGCAGCTCTTACAGTTTCATAACAGTAATAATCTTCACTTTCAACATCATCATCAGCATACCTCTGGTACTGCAAGCAGCCATCAGTTGTCTAATCTGATGATGTCATCTCATCATCATCAGTCCCAATTGCTCTCTCTCAATAACTCATTGATACCACCTGTAAGCTCACATAACAACAACACTACAGCACTCAATCCAGCAGCAGCCTTTTCAAATAGGCTTTGGGAGTGGAATCCCATCATCCCAGAGGCCAACAATAGATCATCATCTGGCTACAACAACAACATCCCCTTCAAGTAAATCAATTAACTTCAACTTGGTGCAATATGACTTTGTTCTCAGGTTAGCGTGATCGGATCGATGTTTTACATTTCTTTCTAGTTTTACTTACTAAAGTGTGTGTGATCAGAGATCTACTGGCATCAGTTGGCTAGCTGATCTCTTTAGCTTCCAGCTTGATCCATCATCAGTTAAAGTCGGTAATGGTCGTCACTTAATGCCAATGTTGTTTTAATACATGCTAGAGAATGATAGGAATATCCGATTATATATATAATATGGCATGAAAACTCCCAAACAAGCAGCAGTCTTTGGTCTCTCCTCTGTGAGTTTACTAGAGCAATTTTGTTTATGTTTTTCAGTATATGCATATAGTTAGGAGTCTTCGGACGTTCGGCAAGTAATAGGTCGAGTAGTAGGATCCGTGTAAGCCAGTAATGCATGCAGTAGAGTGAGAGTAGAGAGAAAGAGTAGAAAAAGTATGATGAGGGCAGCGGTTATTTTGGTCAAGTTGGTGTGCATGGGAATAATAATGAGGTATTATCGCGTATCGGTGATGTTGGTTGTTGTTATTGCTGCTTGGTCACTTTGACTATTCAGTCAGTCTTGGCTCCACTCATTTTGATTCATCAATGGATTATGGGAAGGATGGTGTGGATGTCTAGACAGGTCGTTTTCAAAGTCGCTTTGCCAACCAGGTGGCCCAGAGACGCAGCTAGCAAGGGCTTGCACTATTTTGGAATGGATCATGCAGGTGTGTGTTGGAAAGTCATACACATGATTGAATATGTCCAGGGAATTGAGAAGACTGGCAGAGATATACACGACAGATGCGGCAACAACAAAAGAACCGCAGCATTTATTAATGAGAAAATTTATTATCACGACGTCCACACAGTACACATTGCAAAATACATACATCTATTAGATGTCAACGCACTATCCCAAATTAAGCTCTAACGACCCTGCCAACTGATAAGAGCACAGTGTCAAACAAAAATAAATCCTTTTAAATAATTAAAGAAGGATTAATTAACCACCAAACATTTATGGGTTTCAATAGGGTTAGAACAATTAAATCATTCGAATTTTGGCTAATTAATTTTTGAGTTTTTGTCCTTAGTAATATGATTAGGTTTAGAACAAATGTCTCATCTTGGACCATTCTTGGTACACACTCAACCAGATCTGAGACCAGGCTATGTTTATAATTTATTCATTTCAACTAAGCTGCCATATGTAATCTCTGAAGATTAAACCCATTTTCATCACACAAAATGTGAAGAACAGATGATAACAAGGCATAATCTTCAGCAGCCAGTGGATTGCACTGCTTCCAGGTTTCTTAGTCCGCTGAAAATTGGGATTTTGATCGTCCTTGGTAGCCCTAGCAGGGTTTTTCTAGGGTTTCTCCCTACTGTTTTGGTGTTTATGTTTGTCTTAGGTGTCAGTGTTTGGGCTATACCATTTTGTTGGGCTGCAAGCCCATGCCTTGTTTTGGTATGATAATATGCGTTTTTCGTATCAAAAAAAAGCGCAAAACGCGGAAGTGAATGGACTAAGGCAGGCTCCAACATAGAAGAAGTGTTCTATTTGGCATATTGCCTGGTACTGGTTGCAGATTTTTTATCTCTAGAAAGATATTATATTGAAACATTTTGAGAGTCTTGCATGTTGTTTGTGTGGAGTGGTGCGGATCAAGTTATCAAGAAAGCTCCCATAGCGTGGGAGAAGATATATGTTCCATAGGTGGTTTGAAGGTGATATTTCTGTGCATATCCAATGTTTACCACTTGTGCTTAATTACTATGGAATCTGAGTAAAAGAGAAGACTAGTTATGAGTTTATTACTGGATCAACGACGGTGCCATCAAGTGGTCCACCCGCCTGCAATTAATTCCAACACAATCAAATACCAATAACATCACCTCAACGAGATACATAGTATATTGGAACCAATTTAGGGCATTTACTACAATTATCACTTATTGCATATGTATTCGATTATTAAATAGGTTAAGAACCGTAAAATAATTTTTCTCTCCTATTTAAACAATAGACTTCCTTCAATACATAATTTTTTTTGGAACTTCACCTTTATTCTTTCCATTTCGCTCCAATGATTGAACCGTTCAAATTCAGGTCACATCTCTGGTAAGTGGTCCTTCCCTTTTCGCATGGTATCAGAGCCGATTGACTCCATTTTCTGTCACGCTTTCTGCTTTGCTGAGGTTTCTGGCCACCTGCCTTATCTTTGATACTTGAAGAGATATGCAAATATGAAAACTTTCATTAATCATAGAGATTACCCCTTTATGGAACATTGAAGCCTCCTTGATTTCTGAAATTCTTCAAGTGGCTGAGAACTACGTCATCCGGAGAAAATTCATGAGAAGAGCTTTAAATATGAAGACAACATGGATTCATCACTAGCAGTCATTCTCTTGCATATAGTAATCAGACGTCTTATTTTAGGCGTGATGGGCATTTGATATTTAGTTATGATATTAATCATTCATATTTTATAAATACTTAATTAGTCATAAAAATAAAATATAGTATTTACTCACAATTATTTTCACTTCCACTATCTTGAACCCGAGCCCAGAACGAGCCTTACTAATCCGTTTACTGTACGTCCACTCCTCAACTATACTTGCTGCGATCATAGGTCCCACCAAGTCAATTGGCATTCTAAATTTCCATATTTTCACTCAAAGAGGAGTCCACCACCAAGCTTTAGCCTCCATTATCCTGAATTGCCAAAACAATGTCGACATTTAAGCACATGTTTACACAATTCTGTTAAGCCGTCACTGATCTCTCCAATCAAAGAACACGCCATCACTAGCTTATACTTGCCCTTGAACTCATGCTAATTCACATTCCTAATCAGCCAACTTCGAATAAACAAATCCTTCTATGCTTCCCAGTCCTTGACTTTCCCATCAAAAAATTTCGAGCTTTTTGGGATCTCGTGCGAGTCCAAGAATTGCCAGCTAGCTGTCAACCCCTCTTTTCCATGCAACAACTTAACATGGCCACAGCAAGAATTTTCGATGATAATATTGAACTCCAATCCACATAAGATCTACTGGCCTCCATGTCTCCCTTTTAACCCTAGACACGTTATGATAACTTAACTTCCCACTATTCGGGCGGATCCTTGAAGACAATCAGGTTCAAAATTCAAGAGGTGAAGACGTGTGAATAATTCTCCCCGAGGATTTTGATGTGAGACGTGTTATCGTGCAAGCGGTTTTTATTCATGTTAGGATGGATGCAGTTGAGAATTCAACAGAGCAACATAGTCACGTAGGTGTAGATTAGTTGATAAGCTCTTATCAGATAGCCATCCAAAACCGTTTCAAAAAAATCAAATTTAATATCTCTATTTTATCCAAGTATTTGACGTAAAATATATGGGTATGATGCACTGGAGTCCAGTTATAGCGGGTCGAATGGACCCAAAATGTTTGCCCTGCAGGAAAAAATCGCAAGTTTAAATAAAGGAGAAACGACCGTTGGTGCATTTCACACCAAGCTGATTTAACTTATGAAGAGACAAAGAATTTTCAATGACTGAGCATATCACATGCCATTTAGGAGGAGCATGTACAGCCACAACTTGCATGGCGAAAAACAGATCTATGAATAGGATTATGAAGTTCCAGCTGGGCCTGAATGAGGCACACCCTTCATATAAGTGTGATGTCTTCTCAAGCCAGACAACATCGTTCACCTTTTCCTGCAAGTACCAGTTCTAGCAAGTGTCGTTTGAACTAGTTCATGCAGATGTATATGAACCTTACAAAACCCTAACTCTCACTGGTGCTAGATACTTCCTCATATTAGCGGAAGATTATTCAATACAAGATTCGCATGAATTTATGTTACGACAGCAAAGAGTGAAACATATGAAATATTTATCAGATTTTAGAATATGATTAAGACTCGGTTCTCTCAGCACACATAAAAAATTTACTAAGTGACAATGGAAAGGAATTCCTAAGTAACAAATTGCACAATTTATTAACTCAAAGGGATGTATTACATCAAACAAGTTGTGCATACACTCCACAACAGGACTAAATAGTAGAGCAATCGCATAAAGACTTGCTTAAAGTTGCTAGAGCTCTGTAATTCTAGTCCTCCGTTCCAGATTGCATCCTGACAACAGTCTACAATAACAACAGACTTCCATCTTATGTATTGGGAAATATAAATCCATTTGAGGTATTATTCAAACACAAACCTGACTATAGCAATTTACGCACCTTTTGTTGCCTTTGCTAGGATGCTAATGTCTCTCCCACAAAGGCAAATTTGACTCCAGAGCTCATGCCTGTATCTTTATTGGTTATCCCTTTAGAAAAAAAACAGGTACAAGGTAGTAGCTACTTGAACTGAAAAGTCACAAAATTCTGGTTAGTAGAGATGTCATTTTTCTTGAAGGTGTGTTTCTCTTCAAAGGCAAAGAAAGTGAACAATCTGAAAAAATATCATTACCTGGTTAAGAAGATTGCTCCACACCTGAGGACTTTTGACCTCCTCCCAGTTCAGCAACTCACTCAAGCAGCCGAGGAGCACTCTGAAGAGCCACCTCCATACATAGTCACTGACACATAACCAGACCATCATGTAGAACCTGCACTACCATGCAAATCAAGCAGAATCAGTGTACCACCTGTCAAACTCAAAGGCTATGTCTACAATTAGGTAACAAAGTAAAAATATCCAATATCTGATTGTGTCAATTATTCAGGATCTTCAAGCATCTTTCAACACGTTGCACTTTCAAAGGAACCAAATGGTATAAACGAGCTAGTAAAGATAAAGATGCAGAATGAACTACAGGCTCTTAAACAAAATGGAACTTGGACTCTATGTAATTTACTAGAAGGAAAGAATGCAATGGGATGCAAATGGGTATATAAAATCAAACTACAGTTTGATGGTTCTATTGAAAGGTCAAAGCGTGAATTGTAGCTAAAGGACTCACATAATTAAAAAAATTAAACTATCATGAAATATTTGCTCTCGTAGCTAAGATGAACACAGGTCAAACTATATTGGCAGCAGCTACCACAAGAGGATAGCCACTTTACCAAATTGACATTAATAATACTTTCTTGCATGCTCTCTTGAGGAAGAAGTCAACATGAACACTCCACCATGCTCCTATACACATGAAAACTCTAAAGGAATGGGACTGAGATTACACAAGAGTTTGTATGGCTTGAAACAAGCCTCATGCCAATGGTTTAGCAAATTCAGGCTTCAGCGACACTTCACTCAGCAACAGATTCCAAGCAAGCCTTAATGATTATTCATTATTTACTTATTCCACTGGAAGTGGCTTTGTGACACTATGTTGATGATCTTGTATTCTTGTATCAACTGGCACATCTCCAAGCCTTATCGAAAGGATCAAGGAATTTATACACTCTAAGTTTAACATCAAAGACTCGGGAATCTACACTACTTCTTGGGCATTAAGGTAGCCAGGTCATCATCTAGACTATTTATAAATCAGCGGAAATATTTACTTGACCTTATCTTATAAGCATGCCTCACCGGTTGTAAACAAGTGTCCACTCTTATGGAGCAGAGACACAACTAGCCATCTCCATTGCACCTAAGCTCACTGATCCTACTCCTTATCGACGTTTAGTGGGATAATTAATTTATCTTACTCACTAGATCAGACTTACCCTTATTAGTTCACATCCTAATTCAGTTCATGACACAACCCAATGAGGAACACTTACAACATGCCCAATTGCCCATAGAATTCTAAGATATTTGAAGAACTCACCTGCACAAGGGTTGTTCTATCCAGTCCATCAAAGCCTCACTATCACAGGATTTTATGATGCAGACTGGGGATCATGTCCCCTTACAAGACGATTAGTGAGTAGTGACTGGATACGCAATTCAACTTGGATCCTCTTTAATTTCCTGGAAAACAAAGAAACAAGAAGTTGTTTCGCATTCATCAGCTGAAGTCGAATACCAATCAATGGCCCAAACTTGCTGTTAAATTGCATGTCTTACCCGATTTGCAGGTTTCAATGCCTCTCCCTATCTCCCTTTTCTGCCACAACAAGGCAACTCTACACATCTCTCGCAACCCAGTCTTTCATGAGCAAACGAAGCGAGTCGAATTAGACCGCCACATCGTTCGACAACATGTGTCTTCTGGCCTAGTTAACTCCCAATTTGTCACAAGCACATACCAGCTTGCCGACAAGGTTTACAAAAAGTCTATCAGTCGACGCACTTCGCCACTTAAGCTCCAAGCTCAACGTCTCAAATCTCCTGCACACGCTGAGCTTGCGAGGGGTATTACCGGATCTATTCCCTCCTCCGAGGACGACAACGACGCCACCAAGTTGTCCAGTCGCCTGTAAGCACATCAAGTCATCAACCAGATGCATTGGAACCAATTTAGGGCATTTACTACAATTGTCACTTTTGCATTTGTATTCAATAGTTCAGGGACCTCATTATAAAATTCTTTTTATTTGATATTTAAATAGCAGACACAAAATAAATTTATTAAACCCCACATCGTTAAATTAGTACTACTATAATATTGGAAAATACGTTATCGATCTATATGGAAAAAGGCAGGGATGTGCATTCGGGCATTGGCGGATCCAGAAGCTTTTTCACTGGGGTCAAAAAAAAATTGTTTAACTGAACAATAGAGTAAATATTATTGGACTATCAAATTGGGTTACTTAAAATGATATTTACTTCATTTATTTAGAATAAATTATAAATTATTTAATATACACTAAATTGATAAATCATAAAATCAGTGGAGTCAAAGTTTAAATTTATGGGGTCATTGACAAATCTATCCTAATAATAGGCTAATGTCTTCAACACACAAATAACAAACACTCACTTTTCCTCACTAATTCTTTCATTTTTCTTACTAAATATTCATTGCAATAAGATAAAAATGCCCCCTACTCTCCTTATTTACACTACATGTCATCCATCACTATTCATCCGTATTTGCCTGTATTTGATCGTATTTGATCAGGTAGATTTCAAAAAAATTAAAAATTAAAAAAATTATTAAATTAAAAATTAAAAAATTATAAATTATAAATGGAGCAAAAAAACGTTGTAAAACTTAATTAAATCGAATGAAGACACCGAAAAAATCCCGTCGGGACGACGGAAGTGCAACTAGTATAAAAGAACATCTAACTAGATGAACCACACATTTACCAACAACATCTAACTAAATTTATACATTTACCAACAACATCTAACTAAATTCCTATTCCCTAACTAAACCATTCCAACTAAATTAAAAATCAATTAATAAAATAATTAAATATTAAATATTAAAAATGTAAAAACTTTAAAATATTTAAAAAGTAGAAAATAAATATTTAAAATTTTTGCAAGAATAAAAATTAAAATTAAAAATGTAAAAACTTTAAAATATTAAAAAATAGAAAATAAAAATTTAAAATTTTTCCAGGAAATATTTAATATTTTTTAAATTTTAATAGAAATGTATGAGTTATTGCGCACTTTATTTTTAATGTATGGCTATTACCTCTGCACAATAACACTACCAACAATATTTATTACCGCCGCATCCCGTCGGAATCGACGGGTTTGACACTTGTTGTATATATTAACCCTCATTTCACCAATTTCAATGGGATCAATTGACCCCCTTATTACTCATGTATTTCCGCCACTGCATTCGGGTCACCCGACCCGGGACAAGGATCGGATTTTTCGGGTTCGGATGGACTGGGACCGGATTTTCAAAGAAATGGTGACCCGGGGACCGGACCGGAAACCCGGGTTTTCCTTTGTTTTTTTTTTTAAATTTTTCGGGTTTGGCAAGGACCGGGATCGGAAAACCCTAAAAACTCGACCCGGATCCAGGATCGGGACCGGTAAATTCCGGTTCGAGTTTTCGGTCCGATCTGATTTTGTGCATCCCTAGAAAAAGGTTATTTAGAGATCACTTCTGAATTGGAAAGTTTAATTAAAATGAATTACTAAGCTGTATTTTACGATTAAAAGAAATGATTTATTAATGATGTAATTTGATACGTAACAATCACTTGCGAATAATAATTATTATAGACGTAAATCATATAACATGTTAAACATCAGGGCAATTAGTATTTTCGACAAAGCTCATACACATGCACTCATGTTCCAACAAATGTAATATGTTTGATTAATTATCTTTTAATTTGACACTTTCGGCAAAGATTGTGTTTGATTTATGAATGTATGTTTATTTGTTTTACGGTAAAGTTACGACTAATAAAGTGAATCAATTAAGACAATAAATTTTCACGACAATTCTACAACTACTTGCACTAAATGATTTATATCAAGAATAATCAATAAACAAAATATCCAACACATGAACAAATCTCAAATCATGTTGACGAGCTGCAGTACGGCGGTGTATATTACCTCGCGTCAAAGAATTTGTAAGGACCAGGGTGACCTGGTGTCGAA
>JAWWMW010114906.1:0-10045 GCA_035048345.1 Echeveria elegans
TGTTGATGTATTATGTTGGTGCTTCAGCTCATAAGTCTAATTTTGATTAATTACTTTGCATGTGGTGACTCAGACATTTTGAAAGCATCTATGATGCTTGCATTCCAAACTCAATGCCAATATTTATATTTCATTTTTTAAAAGTAAATTTATCTGTTTGAAACCTGAGATTTTTGTCAAATATGAACAATGAGGTCACAGTGGCAACAAAGCCATGTACCAAATATGCAGTTTTTAAGGAGCCCAGTTAGCAACATTGTTTTTTTTATGGTAAAAACACACACAGCTGGTCTGGTTTAAGTGAATTCATAACTCTATTTTACATTTATAGCTCATGTTTCATACAAAGACAAAAGAAAACTCGGTATCTACTTTATACATATTCACATCCTCTGATCCATTGTTCACTGGAAGAATGGTGAAACCATGCCCAAACTGTCACCACTCACCACGTATTTACGAATGACTGAGTGTACAAAAATGTCCTCAAGATGTAATTTGAAAGAACGATGGGTCAGAGCTGAGAGAGTTGATATGCTGGCATCTGGTCAGCTGACTGAACATACCAATTGGGTTTCTGACTGTCAGGATTAACTGGAGATATGTGTAAGATCCTTTTGTGATATGCGTAGAGGGTTTTGCGATGACCAATACTGATATATGTTATGCCTGCCGCTTCAATTTGTTGATACAAAAAAGCCTGCAAAACAAACACATATATGATCATGCTTATTACTCAACTATATGGTTGTCTTAACAATGTGTAAATAAAAGATTCTCAAGTAGTGATTTATTGCCAGTTGTATTTTATTTGGTAGAACCATTGTGGCATGGTGCGGGTCATATTGTGATAGACAAAACCAAGAGTACAAAGATGCGGCTACAATTTACTTCGAGATGTAAGATAAGATATTAAGGCTATCGTACAACTATTTCAAAATAAGAAACCATGTATGACTATCTAACTAGAAAAATTCCGTGCACAATTGCAAAATATATCCGAATGAGAGGACAAAATAAAAACAGAGAATGTACCTCATTGGCCTCATCTAAAGCACTAGTAGCTTCATCTAGCAATACTAACTTCGGTTTTGATAGCAAAAGTCGTGCAAATGCAAGGCGCTGCTGCTCACCGAGAGAAAGTACACTAGACCATTCACAAGAAGCATCCAAACTATCAAAACGAGAAAGCAAATAACTGAGACGAACATCTTCCAACACCTGTATTAACTCTTCTGTCGATGGTTTTTCAGCATTTCTATTTGTAATTTTTGAGTTTCCACCTTGTGCAAAGAAAGGAAGAGAATCTGCAACAAAAAAAAGATTTATGAAACCAGACTGTTAGATTGTGCAAAACCTATAACTGAAAATCTCTGGCTCAATTTCTTGAATACTCTCTTATTGAATGGACTATATGCATATTTAGCCGTCCAGAAAAGAGCATCCTTGAGCTAATTTTGTATAACAGACAGTTCAAATAAAACACTAAATTTAGAGGTACTGTAAATGATGGTTAACCAACATTCAAAAAATAAGATTTAAGAGGACCATTTAAAGGCATACCAACTGTGTTCAAATTATCGGTGACAGCCAGTTCCTCTCCTATCCATTTGGGATAAAGCAACTGTTGCCGCAGAGTTCCGAGAACCAGGCCTTTGGGGAAGAAAGAATATACCTCTTGAGCCTTTATATGCAGACGAGGCCTCTTCCTTGAGCTCATTAATGCTAATACTTTCTCGTGATTCACCGTCCACAGGTGTTTGCGACTCTTCCTCTGGGTTATTTATATAAAATGTCACTTTTCCTTTCCCCTTGCTCCAGAGGCCAGCCAATGCCCTCAACAAAGAAGTTTTTCCACTCCCACTAGGTCCAGTTATCTGTTTCAACATTGAAAATTTGGTGATAATTTCTGGTAGTTGTTACGCGACAATCATTACCCATCGATATACAAACACATTTTGTAATACTAATTTAAATACTAACCAGCAAGTTATCTTTTTCACTGATCTCTATTGACAAGTCCCATATCAAAACAGAATTTGTTGGCGTTAGTAATGTCAAGTTCTCGATTTCCAGAATCTTTTTACTCTTGCTCTGGGGTTTAATACCATTTCCTTCCAAGGCATATGACTTATCTGAGTCATAGTAAACAAGGGATATCTCTTCTGAAGGGTTAGAGATGGCCCCAGGCACACTATTGTCCAGAATATCATCAAATTCACCTGCATATACAGTCAAAGCAAATGTCAAGGTTCCAAATAAAATACATATTAATTAGTGTCGATTAGAAAAACATTATACACAATTCAGAAGAATATTTGAATCCTGGAAGTTAGCGAGATGTGAACTCCTAGTCCCAATCTGTTCTGAAGGTCTATAATTATGTACAAATATTATCAAGATGATACTTGAGAAGCTAATTTTCATAATTGTTAAGTTTATTCGACAGCATGCACGGTTGCTAATAGTACTCTGAATTGTAGGCTTTTCAGTTTGCACAAATTGGAAGAATCATGACAAAACATTGCTGGGATGGCAAAGAAATGATGAATTCAATTGCTTCAGCAGAGTATGAGTTACTCTCAATAACTGACACAAGAGGAATTAAATCATGCAACAATTTCTGCCACTAATTGGCATCACTATACAAATCCAAGGACATGAATTGGTACCTAGACGATCAATGACAGCTGAGAAGGCACTGATAGCCTGGAACTGGTAGACAATAAGGGAAAAGTCACCAAGAATATGATTAAACGCTGATACAGATTGGTTTATGACCCCAAACTCGATCTTCCCCGAAAAGTACATAGGAGCAACAACTGCTGCCGGGAGAATCTGAATGAGATACCTATAACCATTCGTGAAGAATTCCAGGTTTCGTGAAGCTATCAACAGTTGCTGCAAGACAAAAAAAATCAAGTTGCTGGGTATTTTGTAAATTAGTCTTACAACTTGCAAGTTTATCAACAGTTACAGTGCAATCAAATATGCAATATGTTTTAACACTCTCAATATTCTTAATTTTTGTAGGAAGATTGTAGGTCAAAACTAAAGTTTTAACATAATAGAACAAAATTTTGTGTGAATGAAAGCAGATGCCTTCCACATCCACCACTTAATTATTGGCACTGCTGAGGCTAACATGTTAAGCAATTTCATAAACTGGAGGTCACTGAGCTGGGACAAAAGATACTAACGTATCATTGAACAAATATGTATCATAACACTAAAAACATTTAATTATCTAACAACCGTGATGTGCAAAACAGCACATGATAATAATTCTTACATTGTGTTATACACAAAACTAATTAAACTAGAGGAAATGAGAACCGTGTATGTACCGTTAGATTTTCGAAGGCACTTCTGAAACGCTGCAGCATAAGCTGTATTTCGTTCTGTTCACCACCATAAAAAGCTATTGATTCAGCGTTTTCTCTAATTCGAACAAGACCATATCGAAAATCTGCCTCCTTTTTCTCTTGTAAGAAGTTCAAATTGACCAGACTCTGAAAGCAAAAACACAATACCAGTTACAGTCAACAAGATTGTTAAGGGAACTACTGTTGGTTAATAATGGCAAGCGATAAATATTAGGCTAAAGGATGTATTAATTACCTTCCCAAGAACAATACTAATAGCTGTTCCACCAACTGAATACACAATAAGGACGACGAACAAGGGGGGATAGATACCATAGAGTATATTACTGAATGATATCAAATCTACTGCTGCATTAAAAAGAGTCAACGAGAATGAAAGAGCAGTTCCAGTGAACGCACTTAAGTCATCAACAATCCGTTGATCTGGATTGTCTATGATTGACTGGGACTGAATCTTGTAAAACGTCTGATTTTTAAGATACCGCTCCATGTAATACTTTGTCATCCAGGATCTCCATCTCAAAGCCAAAGTTTCTTTTGCGTAATCTCTTAATACAAAGAACTACATGCCATACATCCATACGCATAGTTAACGACCACAATATAATTAGCAAATAAGATGTAGATAAACAGAACAATCTTGTGTAATATGTTAAAAATGGATTATAGCAGTCAACACAGAGAAAACTATAGAAATAATCTCGACTCTCGTAATATGCTACTAAAGTCGACATATATTTTACTTTTATGCCTGATCAAATTCAGTGAAACTAAGCACAAATTTTTACCATTTCATCATAAGCTAATCATAGGTACATATCTACATCGATCCACTGAGGGGGACAACTGCAACTCTATACGAAATAAAACTGCTTCTGGAGAAAATGCTCACCGGAATTCCAACAGCAAAACCACCCAGGTAGTACAAAAGTTGCTTTGTAAACTGCTCTTGATCCTTGTCTTACAAAATGGATAAAAAATACACACACTATGACCATAAGAAACTAAACAACAAAATGTTAAACAGACAATACCTTAAATATATCATCAAAGACCAAACGAAACACACTCACTTGCAAGAGCATTGTAGAAATCACGTCCAAGAAAACTAAATCCAACACTAATCCCAGTAGTCGCTAAGGTAAGCCCAAACACTGCAGCCAATTGAAACCTAGCTGGAACCTTATCATCAGATGACCAATAAGGAGCAGCCACTTTCCACAATCTCTTCAAAATGGATCCCGGAGTCGGCTTTTTCCCATCATCATCATCCACAACAACATCACCACTCTTACCCTGTCCACAAAAAAATCATCAGAAAAAACAAAAACTCAGATTCAAAACACAAAGACCACAAGAGAACCTTATCCGGAGGAGAAGGATCTGGTAACTCGGAAGCGGACAGAGCACTAATCGGAAATGCGGAGGATGATCGTTGACGGAGTCTTCGTGGAGCGGACATGAAAGATGATGACGATTTATCGAAAAAGCGACGAGGCGGAGTAAAGAGGGGAAATGCGCGGCGATGGTGGTTGAGAATCTTCTGATGCTGATCGCGACGAGGCGTAGTTGAAGTAGTGTGATGAAAAGTGAATCTCGAAACTGAGAGAATCGCCATCGAGAAAAAAAAAAGGAAGAATTTAATTTCTCGGAATTCGTTGCAGTCCGCTGCAACTGCAAAACCTAACGATTCACTCTTTCCGATTCCGACGCCAAAATCGAATTAAATTTATTTTTATTTAATATAAATGAAATTTTGAATATATGAGCCAGGGCAACCGAAGTGGGTCATTTTATCCACAATGAAATGAATGGTCCGGATTGAGATTCTGCTTCGTAAAACGTTGCCGTTTTATCGTATTCAACCCCCTACTAGGCTTCTACATGAATTCTACTCACATTTTGTGTAGAAGATGTTTATTGTCCCGCTCACATGAACCTTGATAATTCTTTTCTTTTAGGTGCAAGTTATTGATTGGTCATGGTTATGCTTGAGATTGAGTCGAGATGTTATTGGTTATTTGAGTGGGCTAGAAAATTTCAATAATATATGCTCAATATTGATGGGTAGAAGAATTGTATGCGACTTGTGATTCTATTGAATTTAATTATATGTACTAGATAATATTATATTTTGTACATGTAACCGATATCAGAAAAACATTCTTGGTTGTAAAGGGACGTTGTTTTCAAAAAAATGTATATTACTATCTAAACGCTTTGGGATTTCAAAGTCTTAGAAAAATCAAACAAAGCCTGATGAGTGTTTGAATCTATGTACATTTTATAGTAGCTCGTATAGGTTCACAGCACGATGCCGCCAGTCTGGAACTTCTTAATTACTACGAGACTCCACTTTTGAAAGTTCGATCAGGGACTCTGATTAATGTCGACAACGGCACTGGAGACTGGACGCATTTTCAGGATTTGTTGCTAGTCTAGGCCTTTAATTATCTAGTCGTTCCGAGTTGCTACTTTATACGTCCCATATGGCTTGCGGCTAAGGACTCTTGGGTTTTGAGGCATCAGGCTCATCGTGGAATGAAACTATGGGTGATGCGAGTTTTTTAGGCTTTGATGGAGTATCTGCATCGGTGCTTGAGCTGGTTAAGGATGATAAGCTCTGAGATGAAATGAAGTGTTTGCCTGCCTATTGTTTTTCCTCTAGGATTTTCCGAAGGTACCAAGCCTGCTCTTCAAACACGCAACTGTTGAGCTCTTTGAACCTTTCACGACATAAGTAAAAAGCACAAAATTTGAAGTCGCCAAGTCTGACACACCAGAAATATCACTCTCTGAGTACTTTTTCTGAAGATATTTCAAAGGAGTTCGGACCTCGAGTTGTTCGTGTAGCTGTCTTTGCACTTCCATTTGCATTAGCAAAGCCTCTGTAAGTTGAATGCTCCTATATCGCATAAAATTTGTTCAGTATATCTACATGTTGATAACTGAAGTAGCACTAGCAATTTTTTTCTATGGAAAAAAAAGGACCCTTTTTCTACGTCCATCGCTTTCATTGCAAGTCGAAGCTGCTTTCTTTTCCATCAGTACTCGTGGACTTCTTGTCAGCATCAAAGCGGCAAAAGGATCTAAGGAGAAGCGAAAAGCAAGAAAGCAGTTGGCCTTGCTAGAGAAATTTCCAGGAGGAAGAAAATAAACAGAAAAATGAATAAGATAGTACGAACTTTGTTTGGGTCACACATGACTTCGCGGATCATGGAAACTGTCTGATCACAAGGAAAACCAGTCATCGATGATTCGGAATTGCTTCAAAAAACTCTCAGCTTACGGGTTGAAATACATGCGTGTTGGTTAATATGTGTAATGCTGGCGTAAATGGTGAGAAAATGGCGTCAGTCTCCGCTCAGATCTGCGGCAAATCGAACTAAAAACTTGACACAGCAGGCTATGGAGATTGTGTTATTCTTTCATTTTATTGATTCCTATTTAGCTTTGTTACACACTCACAACCTGAGTTTGGAAAATGGTTGGTTTAATGATTCATTTCAGTGAAATTTGTTGAGCAGCCTTTCTGAGATGCTGATTTATTTGATGTGTTTTGTTTCGAATTTTATATCCCACATCGATGGGCAATGTACAAAATTCTTAAACTTCCGTGCTATAAAATGAGAGGCGAGCTACTGGAATAAGCACTTACCTGGACGGGGTCAACGGATGATCATTAAGGTCTGTGGCCTAGGCATGCGGCTCTCATTGCACTTTGAGAGTGCGCCTGCTTAACATCTCCCCAAGTGGGAGAGTGTACGTCATAATTTGTGACAGCTGGGGCTTGCGTCCGCGCAGCCCTGGACCAATATGATTCTAAAGTTTTATTGTTGTTCGAGTCAGCTACGAACTCTCTAACTAGACGTGAAGCTGTAATTATGTTGCTTCTCATCAATTTGTTGCAATTGGATCTTATAGCTTCTCATCAATTTGTTGTTCGTGTCCCACATCGCAAAACTCAACAAAGTACATCTTCAGAAATTAGTAACTACGAATCGAAGCTGACTCCATATAAGATGACACACGGTGACTGGCAGTTAGATGTAAAGCATCTTTCAACATCGCTACGCTAGAAAGAGGTGAATTGGCAATTCGGCTGCCAGCGTCCGACTTCGACTTTTCAAATCGTTCCTCTATCGAAACCTAGGGGTTAAAGTAGATTGTATTGCATTGTACGAAATTGGTTCTTTTTAGGGCTTTTCTTAACCACGACGCTATTCAATGTAAGAGTTCCGTCGAAGATTTCATTTCCGGAAAGTTGTGTTCTCAGTTGTACTGATAAAGGAGCTTTTTTTTTTTCTGCTTTGTAGTCATTGTTGAATGCGTTTCTTGGGTCTGGTTTTGTCTAGTTGTCATTAAGTGTCAATTGGGTATTGTTGAATGTTGCACACAATGTGTTTGATTAAATGACTGAATGAAATAAAAATGATGGCCTAGGTGTTTTGATCAGTTTTATATTGCGTCTGTCATGCATTTCTTATTTATATGTTTTGTTTTGTGCAGCTGCTGTGAAGGAACGCATGGATGTCATGAGTGAGACTGTAGTAAATGATGAAGGTTCAGTGTCAAATCTTGTGGAGAAAAAGGTGAATGTGGTGGAAGATGAGATGAAGACCGATGTGGTTCCCTTGACAAGTTCCTTTTGTTCTGGTAATAATGATGTGGAGAAGAATGGGTACGGTGAAGATATAGAGGGAAATGGGAGATTGGAAAATGTTGGTGAACAGATGCAGATACAAATAACAGACGAGAAGAAGATGACTTTTGCGACAGACACAAAGGAATTGGCTGTAAAAACTTCAAATTCCTGCCCGATTGTTTCAAATAATGGCTGCAAACGAATGGTATATTCAAGAAGTGAGCTGGAGGCTCTTAAATCTGTACGTCTCAAGGAACAAAAAGAGAAATGGCTGGAGATTTACCATGGTTTAGGACCAGATGTGTCTAGTGAATACGACAGTATGGGTAACTCGGTAAATAGAAAGCACAACCCACCGAATCATAAATCACATGGACAGCCGTCTGGTGAGCATATCTTTTATATTCATGTTATAATTTGCCTATATTTTGTGTTACCCTCATGGCATTTACAGGATTTTAATTGCAGCTAATTGTTCCGTTGTTGCCCTTTTCACTTTACTGCTGTTGATTCTGATAAAGTCACTCTCACACTCTTATACCGCAATATCATTGATAGTCTCCACTACTCAATGTTGTTCAGGACAAAGGGACAAAACAAACATGACCAACATCAACCATGTGACGGAGTTAGCGGATATCATTAACGCTTCCCGTAGTCAAAACTGGAGAGAAGATAGCTTGACAAGTCTGGATGAAGAATGCAGCCAGGATAGTGACAGTGATGAAGAATATGATGGAATATTAAAACCTGCTTTTCATGTCGACGGAGAGCCAAATTTTGATTCAGGCCCTCCTGAAGATGGAATGGAATATCTCAGGCGTGTCAGGTATTTACTTTTGCTATTGATAATGGTGTTAATCCATGCACACTTTCTGTAGCTGATAATTGATATATACTTAAACTTGTTTGATGGATGTGCTAGAATATAGTGAACTACTGCTGTGTAGCATTGTTAACATTGCATTGGTCACGGTTGATTTTTTGCTTCTTATGGCTGCTTTCATGTTTCCATTATGCTTCATTTTGCTGTATTGTCTTGTAACACAACATTAAAAAAAGATGATTAGCTGTATTCTTATATGTTTGCATATGCAGATGGGAAGCTTCAAAAATTCCAAAAGTGAAGGTAGCCAAATTTGACAGGAGTAAAGTCAACAACAACCAAAGTGATTACATGCCCAAAATCCCGAACATCGCGAAGTGTCCAGACCACCTTCTTCCTTCTAAAGAGTGGGAGGACTTGTTTCTTGCCGAGTTTGAAAAGTTACGAATGGTATGTTACTTACCCTTTTCCTGCATTATTAACTTGTTAAGGGTTTCACGGATTACTGAGAGTTCAAATACATCAATTTAGCAGTGTTTCTAAAAAAAAATTCATCTTTAAAAGTCATTTTCTTTGCATATTCTTTTATGTCTAGTCCAATGTGTTACATTTTAATCAATAAATCTTCTTTCTTCAGGCTCTCTCTAGCACAACAGCACCAAGCTTCAGCACCTCTGATGCAACCTCAGACAAGCCGACATTATCCACAATACTAGGAATGGAACCCGTGACTAGAGTTTCAACACTGAGGCGTCACATTAGTTCATTTAACAATTCAAGCACATTATCTCACGATAACTGTGTATGGCTTTTTGCCCTCTGTGCTTCTGTTGACACCCCGCTGGATGCTGATACATGTGCTTCCCTTAGATGTCTGCTCCGTAAGTGTGCTACCTTACGTTCTGAGAAGACTGAAACAGATGGAGAGGTTGTAATGCTGAACATATTAGCCACCATCTCCGGGAAGTATTTCAAGCAGTTGGATAGCTGAAATAAACAGCTCCCAAGCGGAGTGAACTCTGGCATAAAGAAGCAAAGACAACTATCTCATGTATATCTTCCTATATGCCATCTTCTACTCGGATGACCTTAGCTGGTTCCATCGACCTGCGTGTTTAATACACATGTAAAACGTCTTGGTATGATCATGTTCCAAAATATGCCAATATTGAAAGAGCACTTTCAGTT
>JAWWMW010114926.1:0-10045 GCA_035048345.1 Echeveria elegans
TGATTCTACGTTTACTGAGGTCGTAGGGGAGTGTACTGGCGTGTTTTGTATTGTTGCCATGTGTGTTGATTTTAATACGCTCCGGTCCACTAGGCGTTTTATTTTGTGGAATCCGGCCACCGGAGAGTCTGAACAAGTGTGTAGCAATGATGTAGGTATTGTTGTTCACCCTCACATGGGGGTTGGTCGGTCCCAAATCAAACCTCTCCCGGGAACGTTTCACATGTGTGGATTCGGCTACGACTCGAGCAGTGATGATTATAAGATAGTATGTTTGGAGGGCTCTCGTGCCACGCCATTGAGTGCGCAGATCTATACGGTTGGAAGCCAGATATGGAAGAAGATGGAGCATTCAGTTTCTGATATGATCCGTGGTGCCATTTGTTTTCATAATCGGGGTTCATTCTTAAGAGGAGCATGCCACTGGCCTATCAAGAAATATGGCCGCCGTAATGCTATTCTTTCATTTGATTTCGAAACCGAACTTGTGCGGGAAGTGACGCTGCCTCCATGTTTAAGTGAGAGTGTCTTCAGGCAAGAGTTGAGGGTTTTTGATGGAAAGTTGGTGCTGACAAACCAGATTAAAAATAATGAGGTGGAGATCTGGGTCATGAAGGAATACGGCGTGGGATCATCCTTTACCAAGAAGGTGACACTTGGTGGAATTCCAAAGTCTCAATCCCTAAGGTCTTTCATTCCCGTATGCTTTTTGAGAAATGGTTGTGTTCTTGTTTTTGATGGTAAGCGCTTGATCGGGTATGATCTGGAAAATAAAACTTTCAAGGTCGTTGTTGCCAGAGGTTGCCGCCAAGATATTTCTGTGTATACTGAGAGTTTAATCTCAACTCGCATGATGAAGAAAATAAAAAAAGATTGATCATATGGCAAAGAAAATAAAAAAAGATTGATCATGGGGAATGTAAAAATGACAATGTTAATGTTACTTTTTTATTGTTTTTTTAGTGATAAGGACGGGTTACCGTGGGTTTCAGTGATTTGTATGTGGCGGTTATAAAATTGTTATGCTCCTTATTTTATTTGGTGACATATGTTAGTGTTATGGAAGGTTAGGATCACTGTACTATTGTTGAATACTCCCTCCGTCTTATTTTATTTTTCCTGTTTTTAATTTAGGTGTCCTCTTTTATTCTTCCTGTTTTCATTTTGGCAGTTCTCTTTCGTACTTTATCTGTCACATAATACTCGCTTTCCTACTTTATTTTTTACTCACTCACTTTTTCATTTTTATATCTCTCGCAACTCATTATTCCTTAAATCTTGTGTCAAAGAGCAAAGAGGAACAACAAAGGCGAACGTTGGGAACTTGGGAGTAGCACATAGCAGCATGTAGACTGTTGAAAAAATTGTGACTTTGATTCTTTATTGTATTCAATTAGAATATGTTTGTTCCTATTCAAAAGCTGTAGAAGCTGATTGAGATGGCCAGTCGCGCACCTCATAGCACTTGTGACTACGTTTGGTCCTTTTCAAAATAATGAAAAAAAATTACATCTAAATCTCCCATTCAAAAAGCAACTTGAGTTTAACCACACGATTTCTTAAATCTTAAGAACAATCTACCACCAGATGATAATATGTATTAGACAGTGAAAAGAGCGGAAAACCAAACATCTTGGGTTCTTAAAACTCATTTGTAATGCTTTAGGCGTTTTGCTATCCCCTGTACCATGTGCAAAACAAGTCCACCACGGCCATGGCAGCCACACATAACCAATAACGGCAAAGGGCAAACAAGAAATCGGCAAATTTAGAAAACCCCATGTACCAGACAACAATTCAAATTGAACTCTGAAAAAAAGGAGAACACATTCCCGCTCAAATCAATGGCATCTCTCAAATCTTCATTTTTTCGTAGTCCCCTTGGACAAATCCTCCAAACTATACGGCAAAGCTCGTTCAGTCGGAGGTGCTTTCCTCAGTGAATTCCCCGAGCTCTCTCCCGGTCCTCCACGTCTAAGTGAATTTAAAATATCTTCACTAAACATCCCCCTGTTAAACCCACCACCACCTCCATGCGAACCGCCCATATCACCCATCCCTCCAAAACCAAAAGGCTTAGAAAATCCAAAAAACTCGGAAAATATATCATCAGCACTCCACTGATTGAACTGGAAATTGGTTGATTTGAGGCATGATAAGGCTGTAGATGAAGTGGGTATGGAAAGGAAAAGAAGAAAGGGAGGGTTGTTTTTGTTTGATGTATGTGTCTTATTGGCCTGATACCATGTAGAAATGAGAGATCTGAGGTTGTAGAAGAGATTGATCGGAGAAGAGAATGATCAGATTGAGTTTGTAAGGAATTCGAAGTGTAAAAGTTTTATTTGATGATTTATTCAAGTACATGTAACACTTATATACGGAGTACAACATTTTGGAAAGCTATCTTCTAGGTAATTACGAAATCAGTGCTTAAACTTTATAGTATTTGCATTATCGAGTCCTCAGAGTTGTGGAGTGTTGCAGTCGAGTTAGGGCATGACGAAGACGGGCGACGGACGATTGCAGGAGCGACCGTCGATGATACAGACGACGGCGATGGTGTCTCAGAAGGTTCAATAAATTTTCTGGAAATATGGTCGACATTTTTCTGAAACAGTCAGACATGTAGGTTTATGTTGGGAGGAGGCACTGGGACAAAGGAACATGGATGAGTTACATGTGCTTGAAAAACATCTTGAAGATTTGATATATCACATTCGAACGACCAAAGTATGTCATCATTTTCAGTATGAAAAACAGCAGTTTACACCTTTTAGACTAGTAATCCTGAGATTTCTCATTCAATACATATTTATATTGTCACAAGCAGATGGATGCCATGATTCAGGAGATCGAAACACTTAAGAACAAGGTTACCTCTCTTGATCGATATTTCAGTATATTTGAAAACCTTAAGTCTCTGCTATATATATAATTTCATTTTTTACTACCAAAAATATATCTCGAAAATCAGAACGTAACGACGCATTTACATGTTAAAACTAAATGTAATTCTCTCGAATGACCTCCTTGAATTTCATAAATTTTCTTCTTAAGGAGGGTGTCCTGAAAGCTGCCAACAGTTACCTTCAACAGTTACCTTCAAATTTTTTTAACACAAAATTATCGTCAGGCAATGCTGCTAATATCACATCAACAAACAATTTTTTTCTCTTCTCATCACGACGTTTCATTCGCCCCTCTGCAATTTAAAATCCAAAACCTCCCTCCACTCTCTCTCCAAACGTTGGTTTTTTTCTTCCTCTGAAATTTCGACCTCCTCTATTCTCTCTCATCTCATCTCTCAACAACCCCCTCTATTCTCGTCCCCTTCTTCGTCCAACAATCTATCTCTTCTCCGATGTCCTTCTCAAACTCCGTTCCTTTTTGAAAAAAAGATGTGTTTTTTTCCTCTAATCTCGCTGTTTCCGGTAATGGGTCTTTCTTGGACTTTGACGTATGAGTAGATGATATCTATTCTTATGATTGATTACGAAGATCAGTCATTTGGTGTTGTATTTTATTGATGTTTGTCAATTTGTAGGTTTGGAGTAATTTGGCTCTATTGCATTGGGGCTTTTAATTGGTTTTGATCGATTACTGGACGGAAAGAAAAGAGGGAGGAATGGTTACTGTGAATTTGGGGATGCTTCATTATGTAATTGATCATGTGTATGGGGCATTTGTGCACAGGGCTAAGCCGAGTCCTCCGTTTTTTCTCCAGAGGATTGGGTGGGCCGAAGCTTGAAGGTCAAGGCTGACCGCCTAGAGCGATTAATCCGGTATGGAGAACGGTTTGGGAAACTAAGAGCAGGTGTTTAAGACCCCTTGTGATGAGCAACTGTTAAGTGCATTGCCTCCCGAGAGTCATTATGCAAGGGTTGCTTTTTTGGCACCTGAAGCAGTACCCCGCACATAAAATGGCTTCTGTTGTTCACCTTGCAGGTATATTACATTTCTGACTAAATGCAGCAGCTATTTGTTACTATTCTGGATCTTCTTATATCTTAAATCCCATTGTTTGGTATGGGGAACTGTACGATTTGTCATAGTTGCCTATTTGTGAGATGAATATTGAGAACTGGCACAGTTTCCCTTTGTGAAATTGAATGAGAAGTTCAATGCTAGGAAAGGCCAGAACCACAAGTGTGACAAAGTGTCTAGTAGAACTGCCGTGATATGCAAGATCAGTGTGGACTGTAGTCATTCTGGTCAGTGTGGATTGCGTTTGTTGTGATCTTAACACCGTTTTGCATGAACACTGCTCAAGCAAGAGGTCCTTACAATTTGAATTTTTAATGAGAAAATGATTTTGTAGCTGGCATCACCGAGCTAGAGCAGTTCAGCTATTATTCTACTGACATTATCTGCCATATTTATCTGAATGGAATTTTGAAGTCTGCTACTGGATTTTCTGGCACAGGTGACCATACATTTGAGAGAAGACTGCGTCTCGGCGGTCCACTTTTAAAGCAAAATATAGCAACCATGGTGCTAGAAAGGCAAGCTATTGTTTTGTATGCGATTAGCAAACCGTTGGAAATTTCCTTCAATAAAATATAACTTGTAAATTGTTATTTTCTTTTATCAGACCTTTCTATGGACAAAGAGGACCTATACTTCAGCGTGGAGCTAAATTGCTGTGTGTGAGGATCTGGTGCTCTTAGGACGAGCTACCATTGAAGGAGCTCAAAGTCTTGCATTGGTTGGATTCCGAGGCAGGGTTTGCAAAATGGATGTTTGTGGTCTTAGCATGGGTAAGCCTGAGACAAACTCTAAGGAAGACACAAATTTTGAAAAACTTGATTGAGACCATATGTAAATAGATTTTAAATTTTGATTCCTTTATGCGATTATACTACGCTTTGTCACTAGAAAGCTTCAGCTAGTTTTTCTTCAGTTTCTTATTGTTTTTTCCTTTTCTTTATGTAGGTGGATTTCATGCTGCCATGGTTGGATCACTACACCCTACCCCAATTGCAGAATCACACATGGGAAGATACATATTGTTGTAAGCATATAGAAATTTTGATCCCCAAGATACATATTGTTGTAAGCTCCAACTTACATCCAAAACAACGAAGATTATTTGTATTTTTTCAATCCAACTCTGGACTTTTTTTTGTATGATTTCTCAAATTTAGCTTGCGGAAGTGAGAAAATTATTTATATTCATTTTGTAGGAACTTGTCATCCAGTGGATTGACCAGAAAAATATCTGATTATATATCCAACCTGCAGTTGTTGCAGCATCTGTAAATGTTTATCCCAGACTTTATATGCTGAACAAAAAACATTCTTATTGCCAAACTAAAATACAATATTTCAGGGACTTATCGAACAACAATCTATGTGGATAAGTGCCTGATTTCCTATCTCAGATTACATCATTAACCGTTTTGTAAGTATCTTTGTCTTTAATTAGTTCCATGCACGGCACATTTATTTCCTTGTGAATTAAGTAAATAAAAGGGTGATTTGGCATCACAGGACTTTGAGTGGAAATAACCTCACTGGTACTGTTCCATCTAGAGGTGGTAAAATGGATGAATTAGGATTGGATTTTAAATGGATTGGATTTTAAATGGTCCAATCCATTTAGACCATTTAGTGTAAATGGTCTAAATGAATTGGACCATTTAATCCAACGGATTAAACGGATTGGCTTAAAATGCCTTAAATGGTTTGTTAAATCCGTTTAGTCCAACGGATTTTTTTAATCCATTTACACATCTTTTCACTTAAATAGATTTTATTAATCCGTTAACACTTTATTAATGGATTTCATTAATCCGTTTAACAAAGTCTAAATGGATTTTTCTAATCCGTTTATCTAAGTGGATTAATTTGCCATCTCTAATTGCATCCTTCTCCTATCTCTACCTTTTCCTTTCCATCCTCCCGCACGGCTTCTCATTCCTCCATCACCAGGCCCTTCTTACATACTTCTGGTGTTTGTTGCTTTCAGTCCTCCTCACACCAACCAGACCATCTGTGCGGTGTTCTCTCTTCAAACTATATTTTGCCGCCGCATCCCGTCGGAACGACGAGTTTGGCCATTTTATATATATATAAAAGAATATCTAACTAGATGAACCATACATTTACCAACAACATCTAACTAAACTCATACATTTACCAACAACATCTAACTAAACCCCTATCACCTAACTAAATCATTCCAACTAAATTAAAATTTTAAAAATCAATTAAAAATTAAAAATTAAAGTTAAAAATGTAAAAACTTTAAAATATTAAAAAATAAACATTTAAAAATTTTGCAGGAAAAAAATTAAAATTAAAAATGTAAAAACTTTAAAAACTTTAAAATATTAAAAAATAGAAAATAAACATTTAAAAAATTTGTAGGAAATATTTAATATTTTTAAATTTTTAATAGAAATGTATGAGTTGTTGCGTACTTTATTTTTTAATATATGTCTATTACCTCCACACAATAACACTATCAATAATATTTGTTGTCGCTGCATCCTATCGGAACGACGGATTTGACACTTGTAAATTATACAAACCTAGACCCTTCACCCTAATTACTAATAAAAAAAATCATGTCACCTGTACCATATGGCTGCCACCAAACTAACTTATGTTGCATTCTCTTTCTTGAAATGTAATCATTTTGAATGTAATGCAATGATGAATTTAGAATGACAACAAAGTGAACGCAACTTAAATTTATAAATTGAAATTGATTGTTATCAAGAAACATTAATAAACTGATTAAAATAAAAAACACTAGTACCATTATCTTTGTTTGGCTGCAGAAAAAATTTGAGGGTGGGATAAAATTAAGTGAAAATGAATACATTTGTTTGATTGTAAGAAAAAATATAAAAAATAAGTAACATAAGGTCAAATTTCCCCTTCAACTTGCTCATAAGAAAATTATTTTTCTTTACATTTTCTTTTCTTCAACTTTTTCCCACATCAATACGAAGCGTTAGCGACGCTCCAAATTTGAAATTTGAAGTAATATGTGGAATTTCTTTTGCAGTTGACAGCGGGAACAAGGCCGATCCCTAAGCGCTAGCTTTGAAGGCTGTTAAGTTAGGCACATGAACTATCAAGAAGAAGGTGAAGAGGATCAGAACAAAATGGTCACGTTCCTCGTATTGCAGGTTTTGATCGGGTTCACGTCAGGTTTGACAATAAAAGTGATAAACCTGAACCCGGATTAAATAACGTGGATCAGATTCGGGTTTAATTATTTTTATACTAAATCCGAAAAGTGCCAGACCTAAGAAATTCTAGAATTGATTTCCAAGGATATAAATATTTAAATGTCAGTTTCATAGTTTGAGATATTTCATCTCATTAAATCTTGCAAAAATGTTGAACCAGGCACCCATGACATCAAGTCATATGATGGACTTAGCCGGTCCAGATTCCTATAATCTGGAGGTGTCTAAAGCTGAACAAAAAAAAAAAGAGCTTATGAAAATTGTCCATTTAAGTTTCTAAGTTACTCTCATGCTGATCCTTTGTGTAACGTCAGTGCTAAAGCCGGAACCTGAACAAGAACCTCGCACATAACATATAGATATTACATATTATCCCTCTTCAATTGCATCATACATCCATGGCGTCAAACAACTACAAAAGACAAGAGATGCATTTTACTTTTTAAAACACTACATACGGATACGGATACGGATACAGCCAGTATCATAAAGGAATGATACAGATGCAAACGACTTTGCTACACTTCTATGGGAACACTCATGACTACGAGGATGCTTCATCATCAGAAACCCGAAGTATGACAACCTTGAGTGCATTCTCAGCTCCCTTTGTCATCTCAAACTTGCAAACCTCACCAGCCTGGAGATCATTATCGATGGCAAACTGCTTCCACCCACGGATGAAAAAGGAAGCATGTTTATCTTGTTGTGGAAGAGAGTAATTAACACTCCAGGTCCTTCCATCATTAGTCCTAAGTGTAACATTCCTTTTCTCCAAGTTGAAATATTCCTTTATGAAGGACCTTGGAAATGGCTGTCATAACAGAGAGAACAATAGGAATTATCAAAACTTGTAGCAATCAGTATAGAATTATGTATCTTGAGACAAAACTGATAATTTACCAGTTGACTCTTCTTCTCAGTGAGGCCTTTAGCTGTATAGTCTTGTCGCCCTTGCCGCACACAACTACGAGAGAGGATGATGATGCAAAAGGGTTCCTCTGCTATCAACTCCCTAGCTCTTTTGAGGGCCTTCTCTGTTTTAGCATTGTTATAATAAGTTACACTTCCTTGCACTATACCCCTGAGCCTTCCGTCACTACCGAGTATGGTTTCATTGCCATAACGTCCTGCAAGAGACGAAACAAATGAGAGGCCACAATGTTTGAGTATAACAACTAACTGCTGGTGAAATGGGATAGCGTATCAGGATATGGCCAGCCTGCGTCGAACAATGAATGTAGCTAGGTTTCAAACAGAATGCGCGAAATATCTAAATAAGCAATTGCTAGAGGGATAATCAAGTTAAGTACTTTTTCATATAGACACTTAAAAGTAAAATGATACTACCTCTTATTACAGTGGTGCCATCAGCCGTGAAGTCGTCAACCGAGCTTTTCAAATTCATCCTCTCGGCTTCATGACCCATACTGCTACTAGCTTTAGCTTTCCTTGGAGAGGACTCACAAACTGGGTATTGAGCTTTAATGTCTCTACTGCGCCCATAGTTATAATATTCTTCATTTTGCTTATTCACTTTGGGGCCAGATTGTTTATCCTTCTTTTTTTCGGCGGAGCAGTGAAATGGCGGATATTCAATCTCAGCAGCACTCGTTTCGACAACAACCATATGAAACATAGAGTGGTTAACATCATAATCAAACATTAAAAAATGACCATAGTCAATGCCTAAACTCTCAGCAAACTCAAACAGTCCATTTCCTAACCACATTTCATTTTCTCTTTTCCCCACTTCCACTCTCCACTGTTCACCTGTCGGAACTTGAAGCATCACAGTTGTGGGAACAGCTGCCCCATATCTCTCCACAAATTTGTTGGGAATACTCTGCAAATAAGGAAGATGAAACTGTGAGCTGCATTGAGATTAATAAAATGGCACAGTTATGAGGTTCTTACTCTTACCAGCCTGGTTTTTGGAGTGACTTTTGCCCGGAAGATCTGGTAGAACTTCATGACAAGATGATCTTGAGAATGGGAGGCACAGTGGAAGCGAGTTCTGGCTTTCCAAGCTGCAGGCTATAGAATTTAAGGTAGTTGGGTCTTCATTAAAGTTTTCAAACGATGGTGTGCAGAAAGTGGATATGAAACACGCCAATAGTACGAAACATAGTACATCGGTCAAGCTTATGCCTGAACAAAACTACTCAGTTTCAACATCATGTGACAGCCAGGTCTGACTTCTCTGACCTTTCGGAATAATAATTGATGGCTCCATCTCCATCCTAAATAATTAAAATGGTCTGTGCTGGTCAAAGGCACAACACAATCCTGACACCACACATCATGTTAAGATCAACACCATTTAGGCATTTACCGCCAACATTTAGTACATGACCAATACAAGATCCAAATTCATACCAAATAATCCCTAAAAGATGAGTATGAATTCATATTCAGATAGTATTTTCTTCTACAAAAGAGCTACATAAATGATGATCGGCAGAGTGAGATCACTATATTTGAAATCAATACCTGTAACACTTCATCTCCAGCTTTTTCAATTGCTCACTTATTCCGAGAGATATCAACTCAAACTTGGAGCTAGTGATGGGCATCCGGGTCGACCCGGATCGGACCAGATTGACCGGGTCCGGGTTGACCTGACAACCCGGAATTTGAGTGTTTTATGACCCGAGGACCGGACCCGACCATTACAGTCCGGGTTTGGACCGAAAATCCGGTTTTATTTCCTTTGAGTGTGTGGCGTCCAAAATTTTATAAATGAATATAAAATCGAGGAGACAAATATAATCTTGTATTTTTGATTCGCAAGTTGTGGTTACAATCTCTAGTTGGTCCTCTGATTCTACGGCTTGTTGGAT
>JAWWMW010114937.1:0-10044 GCA_035048345.1 Echeveria elegans
CATCAGCAACAGCCGGGCAAAGATGCGCAACTCCGCGACCACGGAATGAACTCATAGCTCGCATCTTAAAAGAAACCCCAAATGGGAAGAGAAAAACGAAAGGCGAACATTTCAAAAGAGAAAAGCCAAACAGGAAGCAGTGCTGTCTGGCGTGAGCGGTGCGAATATCGAGTCTTTGCATTTAAAAGTGAAATCTTTTAGAGACAAAAGGGCCGGCCGATGGGATATGTTGTGTTTGGGTGTGCACGAATCCAGAGGAGGAGGAGCAGCAGCAGCAGACCATTAATGTGAAAAATCGAAAAGGAAAGGTAACTGTGTACGAGGTGGGGCTTCTTTTCTGTTCCTTGTTAACAGCAATTTGTTTTTCTTCAAAATTTAAAGCAGAGCGCTTTTGGCTTTTCCAAAGGCGGCAACCTGTGAACTGTGTGATAAAGATTTGATTGAAATTGAACAAATGGAGAACACAGTGTGTGTGTGTGTATTTCTACTTCGATTACAGTGACTGCAATGTGCTCTCTGCACTCTCTCTCTCTGTGTCTGACCCCTCTTTTTTTTTTAACCCAGTTTCAGGTTTTGGATTTTTTACATTACAAAAGAGAGAGACCGAATAGAGCTATAAGAGATTTTGTGTCTTAACTTGGTTTTTGAGTTGTAACCATCTGTTGGCAGAGGAGGATGGTGACAGTGGAGGGACATTTAATTGATTATTTTGAGTTGTGTGATATTGACCCAACTATGCTTGATATTGTTGGGGCCGAGAGGACTGCTGATTTGTTTTGTTGTATCTGAAAGATGAGGGGGGCAGTGTACATTTATGCTGGAAGCTAGTTCTGGTTTAGTAAGTATACATGGTGGAATTCTGCCACTTGGGGATGTGGGTAGAGTCGTAGAGAGAGAATGGGCAAGGCTAGTAGTATATGTGGCCGGTGGTGGATGGAGTTCTGTGACGTCTCTGCGACGATGGAAACCATCCTGCCGCTCCTTTGCACTCCCCTTCTGACCATCCAGTCGGGCTCACCTGAATTGCAAATAGTTAAAACATGATCCTGAAGATGAAGTAAACAAAACTTTAGTAAGTATTTGATAACAGATCCTAAACATGCATTTTTAGTAAATGAATACCTTCCGTACTACAACATAGTCTCCTTCCTCCCAGTTAAGTTCCTTCTCAGAGGTAGCGGTCAAAGGGTGCATTACCAGCAACAGTTCCCAGTCAGAAACTGTACCGTTAACCGAATGTGCTCCAAGCCTCTCCATGATGACAACTTTCAGAGCAAGTTGAGATTTTAAAATGAAAATATAAAGAAAATTAGTTTTAAATACCCTATATACGTAAAATTTAGACTTTAACATCGAGAGGCGTCTGAAAAACCTCTGAATACCGTTGGTTCGTCGCCCCACCGCCCTGACCGTCGCCCCAGCTGCCCGACTGTCGTCTTCTCCGGTTGCATCGATTTGTTTTGTTTTTAAAAAAAAATTGACACAAAACGGTAAACATCAAAACGACATCGTTTTGTGACAAAACTTTTAAAAAAATGTATGCAAGGAGAAGCAACGAGCGCAAGGGAGAGGGCAAGCGACGGCAAGGCAGCGAAGGCGAGCGCGAGGGAGAGGCATCGAGCGACAACAAGAATTAAAATTGAGCGGCGACAGTGAGGTGAGTTTATGATTTATGATTTTGTTAGGATTTCGATTTTGTTTAGATTTATGATTTTGCATTCAGTAAATCCGTAACTTTTCGATTTTGAGTTTGAATTGAAATTGTGTTTAGTCGGATTGTCGAAATCAGAATGCTTAACCTTTTCTTCTTCCGGTATTTGTGAGCCAAAAGTTTTTTATAAATTGATGGGTTGGGAGATTAATGTGTTTGATTTTTAGATCTTGGATTGGTACGGTGAATATGTAATTTCATAGCAGGCATGCTTTTGTTGACTTTTGATGGCGAACTGTTTCAAATTGTAATGTGATTGGCAGTGAATGATCATTTCGATTAGAAGTGATAGAATGATCTTGAGTTTATGTAAGTTGCAAGTACCTATATGATACATATTATCCCCTCCGTCCCATATTTTTCTTCTCATTACATTTTTTGGTGTCTCAATTTTTTTTTCTCACGGCCTTACATGGAAAACTTTTTGCACTCATATTTACACTCTCTCTAATCTATTCACTTTGCTACTTTCATCACACATAATTTAATTTTCTTAAAAACTGTGACAACTATCAAATGAGAAGAAAAAATTAGGACGGAGGGAGTACATAACATATGAACGACTAGAGTGGGATAATTATTTATCTTGGAGAATATAGAAAGAAAGTCTTCCTATGCAGTTGGATGTCGAAAATCATCTTAATTTAGTCTCAACAAACAAAAGGTTCATTACATTTTATGAAAGCTACTAAAACGTTCATTTTTTTCTGCTGCGTCTGTATGCATATTTAACAGTATTTTCTAGTCAAAATGGCATCAAGCGTCACACCGTTTTCTGTCACTCTTTGCATCATTGTTACTAATACAATGTGCGAAAAGTGAAGTAAGAAAATTCCGGCAGTGATAGTTTTCGAGACTCAAATGGAACTATTTCATCTATTTTAATTGTTATATTTTATAATATATTTTTGAACAGAATATATTTATGGAACTATTTTATCTATTAGCTTGTACCGTCCAAAAAAAAATCGAGGGCGAAGTCCCTGAATCCTCATATATATCCGACCCCATGTCGGGGAAATTATGGCTCCGCCCCTGTTAACACTCCTGTTCAAACATTTTAATTTAAATACCTCAAGTTCGTCATATTTTTTGTAATCGCGGCTTCCAACCAAACATCAACTTTAAAAAAATCTTAAAATTTTTCTAAAAAACTTTAAAATTTTTAAAACTTCATAAAATAAGTAAGCAAATTCCAACCATTTAGTATAACATTTTTAAGGAAATTATGCCTTAAGAATATTTTTTATAAATTTAATTTGATATTTCAAATATTTATCAAAATGTAGCACAAAATTTTATATAAAATATAAAAAAATTCAATAGTTTGCCATTATGGTTTTTTATTTCTCTGAATTTTTATGAATTTTTTAATTTTTGTTTGTTATTTTTAAATATAAATATTTCATAAAGCTTGAATTTCCAAAAATATTTCAAATAAACCTAGCAATTTTAAAAGAATTCGTTGAAAATCAGAGACATACAAAAATATAATGATACAATATCGAACATTTTTTTATATTTTTTATAAAAGTTTGTGCAATATTTTGGTAAATATTCGAATTATAAATTAAATTTATAAAAAATATATGTAAGGCATAATTTCCTTATAAAACGTGATGTTAGATGGTTGGATTTTGTTTAGTTGTTTTATTGAAGTTTTAAAAAATTTAAAGTTTTTTTGACATTTTTTAAAGATTTATTAAAGTTGATATTTGGTTGGAGGCCGTGATTACAAAAATATGATGAACTTGGGTGTTTAAATCAAAATGTTTGAACAGCGGATGTTAAAGTTTAAATTTCACATATATAGAGTATTTAAAACTAATATTCTCAAATATAAATGCTAATTAACCGAAATTTAATGCATTACTTCAGCTAAAAAAATATGATGTTTTCTCAAGTCCATTCCGAGGAGGGATGATAGGAGGAGCTGACTCCTTATGTTAGTTCTCCGTGACCAACTGAAAAGGGCAAACACAGGAAATGAAGTTCAGTTCTAGCGGCTGGAAAACCTCAAAATCTCCTGAAACTCCTTCCACCAAGAAAACAGTGTTGTGCAATATAAATTAGACCAAGGATTTCTTTGCATTCGCAATCTTGTTCGAACCATTATAGATGTTCGCTCGTACGACTGCCCCAAGCTGAATGTTCGCCATTTGAGCGGCCACCTCGAAAGTTTCAGACCTGATATTCGTCTCATCCCGATCAGGCATCACAAAGACGCATAAGATCAACTCCAATGCCTGCTTTAAAACAGAACCAATATCTAAATTGAGCTCAAGTGTCATTGAAAATAAATAAAAAAGCTATGAAAAAACTCATTTCTAATGCGACGTGTATGTTATCCAATTTTTTAGCGGTCTTCATCTTCCTTCTTCAAACTTAACACACATCTCTCGATTTTCATATCTCTCATCTTCAATTTCACTCCTTTGCTCTTTTTCCATGGTCAAGTTTCAATTTCGATGTTTTTGAAGGGTTTTGTGTTTCGATTTGTCAGTATGATTTCACTGGCCCAAATCGGCTTCACTTCCACTCTCTACCTCTGTGTTACGGCGCTAAAGGAAAGAGTAGCGGGAAGGGGAGCCCGGGGAAAGAAACAATTTGCAAGGTACCCCACCGATCAGTTTGTTACTAACAAACTAAGTGGATAAGGGAACCAAACGGACAAGAATCTGTTAGAGAGCTACTTGGGGAAGAAGCAATGTAGTCTGTATATATATATGTATGACTGGTATGAATAAGAGCAGAGAAGAAAAACCTGTTTTCAATACAATTTCATTTCATTATTCTTATATTCCGATCTAATTCTGGCCGGTAGTTACCTTCTTCCGTAACATTGGTGCTTTCACTGAGCATTATGTCGCTCGATACCCGGAGCTCGACGGATAAAAAAACCCTTCTAGCTCCCTCCTCCAGCGACAACACACTGATGGACACCAGAATGAAATCACTCGAAGAAATAACACTCAGCCAACGCTCAGTTACGAAAAATTAACAAAACAGATGCAGGAAGTGATTGACTCCATCTAGCAGCTGTGCTCCTCTGCTCCGTTTATGCACATCAACCGATAGCTCTTACCATCGCTTATTTTCTAGAGGTAACATATTTTCCATCTACTTTTTCTGATAGTTGCTCTTCTCCGGCAACACCAACATCTTACTGCAACCAAACCCATTCCATTTCCCTTTCATGATTCACCACCATCCACGATCTCACAGCATACCCTTCAGTCACCGAGCCTTACTCCACCATTCACCAAAATCAACCACCTCTTTCATTCCCATCCATCACAAGCCTTCCACTATACACAACTATTCCCAACCATCCAACCACAACACCGTTCACCCAAACCACAACATACCCCAACCCACAATCAAATCGTTTACCACGCATCGAGGTTCCTCCATTTTCTGGGGAAGGTGTCGTCGGCTGGTTATTTCAGATCGAACGGTATTTCGAACTTCACGCAACACCGCCGAAGCTGAAATTGGTCCTAGCCACATTTCATCTAAACGGTGCAGCGCTCGATTGGTACCTTTGGATGCATTCGACGAAACAGGTCACCAATTGGGAAAATCTCTCTCGGGATATCGAAAATCACTTCGGGCCATCGGAATTCTAGAACGCCGAGGTCGCCTTGACCAAACTCGTCCAAACAACCACCATCGCCACGTACATAAGCGATTTTGTTAATCTCTTTACCCGTACGCTCGGGTTCACGACCTCGAACCTTCTTAATCGATTCCTCGCAGGGCTTCGTGACGAAATACAGGGAGAGCTCGTGCTCTTGAGACCCGCGACCTTGCAGGACGCAATTACCCTGGCTAAAATCGCTGAGGACAAAATAACAACATATAGAACATGGATACAAAACAGTCGAGCGTTTCCTAAGCCCCCACCGCACCTAGTTCCCTCCTTCTTTCTGCAAACATTCCTACGGCTCCTCGAAACCCTTACAACAAACCCTTTACAAAATTATCAATTCGAAAATACACAGCCTCCGAAATAGCAGCGAGAAGGGAAAAGGCTTGTGCTACCACCGCGGCGACCGCTACTTTTACGGTCATAAATGTAACACAAATGCCAGGTTTCAGTGTTACTTGTTAGAGGATGAGACGGATGATACCAACGTGGAAAGGCCATTAGAACCACCTCCGATGCCCACCGAAGAATATCAGTTAGCTAACATGGAGAACTTACCTGATAATCCTAACATTTCATTTCATGCCTTTTCAAGTGAAGCATGCTCCAAGTACTCTTCGCCTCCAAGGTTCAATCAACGGTCGCAGAATTCTGTGTGGATTATCGAGCACTTAACGTCGTCACTATCCGCGATCGCTTTCCGATTCCCACTGTGGACGAACTGCTAGATGAACTTCGGGGAGCAGCCGTCTTCTCCAAGTTGGACTTGAAATCCGAGTACCATCAATTACGGATGCATCCGGAGGACATTTTTAAAACCGCTTTCCGCACACATGATGGTCACTACGAATTCATAGTCATTCCATTCGGCCTGACCAACGCCCCTGGAAGCTTTCAAGCTGCCATGAACGATCTGTTTTGCCCTTTACTCCGTCAATTTGTCCTTGTATTCTTCGACGACATCTTGATTTATAGCCAGTGGCGGATGCATTTGAGGAGTAGTGGGGTCAACTGACTCCACTCATTTTAAAAAATATTAGATAATTATAGGTAAATTATATGAATGAACTCATTAATTTTTAAATTTTGATCCCATTAATTTATTCAACAAGACTATTTATACTATTTGTATTGAATATGACCCCACTCATAATTTCTTTTGGATCCGCCACTGTTTATAGCAGTTCTTGGACAGACCACTTACAACACTTGCACAAGGTACTCTCTCTTCTCAAATCAGCTTCTTTTTACGCTAAAACATTCACGTGTGAGTTTGGCAGGGACACCATTTCCTACCTCGGACATTTCGTCACCCAACAGGGTGTTATGGTTGATTCAGATAAAATCGCAGCACTGCAAACCTAGCCCCTGCCGTTGAATCCCAGACAACTCCGAGGCTTCTTGAGTTTAACAGGATACTACCGAAAATTTGTTTGGCAATACATGCAATTGGTTAAACCTTTAACGCAATTGCTCCGCAAAGATGCTCATATGGACACCGGAAGCCTCCCTCGCTTTTAATAGCCTCAAACAGGCTCTGACCACGACACCAACCTTGCAACTGTCGAATTTCTCGAAACAGTTTGTAGTGCAAACCGATGCTTCCGGATCAGGGGTATGAGCCATTTTGTCTCAGGACGACAAACATATTGCCTTCTTCAGTAAACAACTAACTTATAATTGAGAGCTATATGCGGTGGTTGCGACTGTTAACAAATGACGACAGTATCTTTTGGGATCACGATTTATCATTCAAATGGATCATCAGCCGTTGCGCACCATTCTCAGCCAGACCGTCCACACACCGGAACAACAACGTTGTATTGTGAAACTTTTAGGATTTGACTTTGAAGTTCATTACAAACCAGGAAGCGAAAATGACCCTGCGGATGCGCTATCTCGACAGAATTTGACCCTCATTCTGTCAGTCCAGGGTATTACTGATCAATTTTGGGAATCCTGCGAGCACTGCATCAATTTTTTGCGAAGAACAGCATCGCACAACAACTTGTAACAAATGTGATCGCAAATTCGGCTGATCATCCGGATTATAGAGTCCATGATGGCTTAATCCTTCACAAGGGCAAAATCTATGTTCTGGAATACTCGTGTCTACACGATTTAGTCATACACGAGTTCCACGATACAGCTGCGGGTGGACATCTGGGGGTGAACGCACAACGACAAGGGCAGCAACAAATTTTGTTTCGCGGTGGCTGCGACAGGATATCAAGGAATACGTTCAGCAATGTCAGACGTGTCAAGAGGTTAAATACATTCCCGCGTCGCCACAAGGGAAACTGCAACCCATCCCGGTACCAGCCGATACTTGGACAGATCTTTCCATGGACTTCATCACTCATTTGCCGTCCTCCCTCGGCAAAACTACAATCATGGTGGTGGTAGACCAGTTGAGCAAATACAGTCACTTCGTGGCCATTCCTTCTGATTTCACGGCCGAGACAGTGGCGAAGGCCTAAAGCTCCATGGTTTTCCCCACACGATCGTTTCGGACAGAGATTCGGTTTTTATGAGCACCTTTTGACAAGAACTCTTTCGCCTATAAGGGACCACTCTCTCCACCAGTAGCGCTTACCATCCTCAAACGGACGGTCAAACGGAGGTAGTAAATCGCTGCCTCGAAGACTACTTGTGCTGCTTCGTGGCCAACCAGCAAGGACTATGGATAGAGTATTTACCTTGGGCCGAATTCTCGTACAACAGCGCCTGACATTCTTCGATTCAAATGACCCCCTTTGAAGCTGTCTACGGACGCCCTCCTCCAACCATTCTACCCTACCACGAAGGTACCTCTACGACCGCAGCTATTGATAAATCTCTGTCAATGCGGACTGAACTCCTTGCATTACTGAAGAAGAATATGGCTCGGGCACAACATCGTATGAAACAGCTAGCAGACGCACATCTTTTGAGAAAGAATTCGCACCACAATCTTGGGTCTACGTCAAACTACAACACTACCGACAGAATTTCCTTCGCAGTTTCCGCTCTACAAAACTATCTAAACGGCACTATGGACCATTTCAAGTCGTCCAGCGTATTGGCAGTGTTGCTTACAAGTTACGGCTCCCGGATCACGCAAAGATACATGATGTCTTCAATGTATCCTTGTTCAAGGAACACAGAGGATCACCTCCGACACAGCCACCCGATTGGCCGGACCTTGTGGCTCTCGACACACTGGAACATACACCTCAACACATATTGGACGTACGCCGTATCAAACGCAGTTATTAATTCAATGGAAAGGTCAGGCAGCTGAGGATTCCACGTGGGAATGGTAAGAAGATTTCACGTGTCTTTTTTCAACCTTCAACCTTGAGGACGAGGTTCGTTTTGATGTGGCGGGGTATGTTACGGCGCTAAAGGAAAGAGTAGCGGGAAGGGGAGCCCGGGAAAAGAAACACCCAGCAAGGTACCCCACCGATCAGTTTGTTACTAACAAACTAAGAGATAAGGGAAGCAAGTGGACAAGAATCTGTTAGAGAGCTACTTGGGGAAGAAGCAATGTAGTCTCTATATATGTATGACTGATATGAATAAGAGCAGAGAAGAAAAACCTGTTTTCAATACAATTTCATTTCATTGTTCTTACCTTCCGATCTAATTCCGGCCAATAGTTACCTTCTTCCGTAACACTCTGCTCCGAAATTTAGATTTGGTTGTCTCTACTTCTTCCCAGGGCAGTAAATTGATTTTAGCCTATTGTCGCCTCATTCTCAAATCTGCTTCATCTCCGATCATTCTCAGATTTCGGGTCTCGCTCGACTATTGTCTTTAATTTTGCTTTCAGGTTTGAATTTAGGGTTTGTTTATGGTGGTTCAATTTTTATTTCAGCATGTTTAATTTTAGGATAGATTGGTGAGTTGATCGGCGGGATCGGAAGACTGATGGCGTTAATTGACAGGGATGAGAACCACCATTGTTTGGTGACTTTGCCTTTGAGAGCTTCTGGGGATTCTCTGAGGTGGAGGACTTCAGTTTGATCAAGAGCATGCTAGTTCTGGAGGTCTAGTTGCCATGCTCTCAGCTCTTGCGGTAATCCTTTTTTTTACAAACTAGTTTCTTTTTCTCTCGTTCATATCCATTTTTGAATTGACTAACATTCCTTTTGTTTTAGTTCTGTGTTTCGGTGAATTTATGTATTCTATAAAATTCTCGTCACGCGTCATTGGAAGTTATTTTGCACTGCCTAGCAATTTTTGTTTTGAAACTTTGTTGTGAATTCCTTAGAGTTTATGTTGTTATTAATGTTGTTTTTTGTTTTGGATTCACTAGAATTGCGAGTGAGCTAGGATGCCGACAGAGAAGCTCATGGACCTTGTGAGCTTATGGTTACTGCAGCAGAAGGAAGTGGCATTAGCTAATATGTTTGTATTCTGGTTTTAGATCTTCAATGGTGTGTTCCTTAAAGTGAACAGAGCTACTCTGAACATGCTGCAGAGGGTGGAGCCATATGTCACTTACGGGTAAGTAGTGTCTAGTAGAATGCAGTTCTGTTTTTAATTGCAAACTGGTCTTTAGTTTCAGTTATGTTCTTTCTCACTTTAATAATGGGTGAGAGCATTATGAAGTCATGCTCGTGTGTGGCAATATTTTGGCTCAGAAGATGAATGAATGCTTGACTCAGAGGGTGATTCGATCCAGTGCCTGAGACAAGGC
>JAWWMW010114948.1:0-10044 GCA_035048345.1 Echeveria elegans
GGATAATCTCAGCCATTGATTAGAAGGTACATTTATGGTTATGATCTCTTTATACTTTTTATATTTAGACATTTTTTACCTGATCTCTACCCATGATTGAAATAGGCTGAAAATGGACCTCAAAGAGATCGAAAGTTATGTACGAGATTCGAAGTGACTGTCTGAAAGAAATAGATTTATAGCGGGTTTGGTTCGGTGAAGAATAAAAAAAAGGATGTAAGAAAACTTAAGCTAAAATGAGAATGTGTTTATTTCCATAGAATTTCAATGCCTTTTCCATTTGGCCACTGGCACAGTCGTTGCAAATTCGGACATCGGTGTCTATGTCTTGTCATTTACTTCCTCCATGTTCAATGATCAAGTGTAACCATTGGACCACAATCCCTTGTGCATCTATTGTCATTCACGTTGATTATTTAGAGCTTAAACTGAGTCAATTTGATAAATAAAAAGGGTAGCCGAAGTGCACGTTGCACCCCAGAGCGCTATATATCAAGTATGTCGAGGGATACGGTAAGGCAGAGATTTTACAAAATGGCCGAGGACGAGGAGGTGAATGCTGCTGCTGCTCCTCTTAAGTCAGTAGTGAACTGAATTGATCTGAGGATCAACTTTGCTAGGTTTTGGTCACCAATTGAGAGCTTGTCTTAGGCAAAGTGCTCCATTTCCTGCCAGAGTTTGTGCCACCTGAGTCCTTTTTTCATAGTCTTCCCCAACCTGTTGGGCGACGCTTTTCCTCTCTGTATGAATTACACATGCACCATCAGACTTCAAATATTTATAACGAAATATTAACCTCAAAAATATGTCCCATTTACACAAGTGCATTATGCCCACAAGAAGTTAACCAGGTAAAACATTTTACAAAGAAAAGCAATACGAAGAAAAACAAATTCGTAATAAATGGACTCTAGCTCACCAATGCTATGAGATAAATTTGGATATGGGGACACACCCTGTAAGTAATTTCAACCGGCAGATTGACTATTTTGCTTATGCTACTGATTAGCTGTTGACCTATATGGCTACTTATTTGATGATAGTCCAAGCAAATAAATTTGCATTGGTGACTGCTTAATATATACTTCACAACATATCTTCAGTGACTGTCAACTTGGCAAATTCTGCCTCAATGATGGTACCCCTTTTCTCAGTTTTTTTAAGAGCTCGATAATCTCCAGTAAGTTCATCATCGAGAGTGTGTTGTGTTTCACTTCAGGTATCTCAGGGATCTGCAATAAGCCATATCCCATGGCCAATTTCCTAACTTCAAGTTCTTTCCACCTGCAAGCATGTCATTTAAAACAAGACTAACCACCAAACACGTGCAAACCCTGATTGTTCATAGAGATCAGCTTTGCAACTGATGAACTAACCTGAAGATGTACGAGCAGTGATGCTCTTTATATGCACGAAAATAGGAGACAAATGCCCTGAGTCCTTTTTTTTTTCATGACATCCTGATCCTCTTTAGCAGCCAAACGTATCTGAGATGAAATAATTTTACCTTCGCCAGTATGTTCATGATCTTTAAAAGACTCAACAATGTATATACCCTCAGAAATTACAGCAATCTCTAGCATATAGTTTTGTTTAAGCAACCTTTAAAAAAATACTATTTGGAGCGAAAATACCCTCACTGGTTCTGTAATTAAGACACGACGGCCCAAAAAATATAGAAGATGGGGAAATAGCTTGACCAACTGACCTCGGAAGTAATATCATAGGCATCAACTAAGGATTTCTTTTCCTTAATGGGAATTCGTCTTATATGCAAAAATTCAACATAAGTTTCCTCCTTTTCGCAGAAAAATGACTAATTACCCGCCCTTAAACAATAAAATGTAAGGAAGTAAAATGAGGTCCCGAGAAATTTCTAAAGATGATCGCATACCTTTGGCAGCAAATAAAATATGGCACTTCCTTGTTTACCCATACGAGCTGTTCCGCCTACACGGTGTATGAAGTCATTTGGATTTTGAGGTGGATCGTACTGCACATGGACAAAATGCTATAAATACCACGTGATGGATGAGCTATGTCTAAGAATTGCACCCATGCTTAAAATTTACCCATGGAATATTAACATCACAGTATCAGCACGCCTGACCAAGGAGAGGTTTTTACAGGAATTTTATTTTTGTAAAAAAAAAGCAACATAACCTGATTCTGTGTGCATGATACAATTATAAGAGGCAAAATATGTGCAGCTTTTACCTGCACTATACAATCAACACCAGGAATATCAAGTCCTGCTGCAACATCCGTGCAGAAAAGAACACCGCTTTTTAAAGAAGTGAATGATTCTAAGGCTTTCGCCCTTTGCACCTGTGGTGCAAATAATATTGATATGCTTCATTGTGATGATAAAGTCTATAAAAATGACTGATAAGCGGTGATGAATACGAATAAAATGATCACACGCCTCCATGAAGTGAGATTAAAGGATACCCCTTGAGAACTGAAATATTTGGAAGAACAAGTCCCCAATAGCAGTCAACTGAAGCACAAGTCATGAAGTAGCTGAAAAAACCAACATCGATCCATGCATGCAAACAAGCTGTCAGGATTTGTGGCTACTGAAGAAAAAACAATATTCTTGATGGATAAACTTACACGATAAGTTTTTTAGACTTATTCTTAATAATTAGGTCAACGAGCTGAGATAGCTTTTTATCAGCTTCACATTCAATGTACTACAAAGAATAATCATCGAAGTTTTAGTTTATCATGTAAAGTACTGGCTACTGCAACATCATTTGTATAATTATCAACAGTTTAGAAACAAATTTAAAGAGCACACCTCAATGTCAAGACTTGAAGGGGTTTTGGAAGACGCTACTTGTTGAAGTGATGGATCAGTTGATCTTTTCAGTTCAGCCTTGACTTCCACCCTGACAGGATTTCTTAATCCAGCCTTAGATAGTTCTTCAACTGCTTCAGTTTGCGTAGCGAAGAAAAGTCCAGTTCATCGCTGTCTCGGTAATCGCAATATAATGGAAGTGATCTGCTTCTGAAATCCCATGTCAAGCAACCTATCAGCCTCATCCAAGATCAAAACCTCGAAGTTTTTGAAATCAAAGTTATTGACTCTATCCATTATATCAGAAAGCCTCCCAGGCGTCCCAATCAACAAATTAGCACCTTCCTCCTCAATTTTATTAATATCAGACTTTACTTCTCCACCTCCAACAAGAAGTTGCTACGTCGTTTATCATTCTTATTACCTGATTCTTAAAGTCGATGTACTGGTTGACTTTCAGACTGTGGAGAAGCAGAACGATCTCATCCGCAAAGTCTACGTATGTAGGTGTGCGCAGTCGCATTCTTGAATATGTGTACTTACAATCAAGAATTAGTTATGGTCCTGGATGGAACTGGTTTAGATATAGTGGTTTCAGTGACATAGCGCTTTGATATCCCGTCATAGATATGGAAGGCTTGGTGAAGGAGCACTGTAATATACATAATTTCAAAATCTTTATAGGCTGCGTGCTTATGCTGAAAGTTATTTTCTTTTTACTGCAAGACACAATTTGTGTTTGTCTTATACAATATGCAGGATACTCGTGTTTGTATTTGATAGTTCTGAAAATGAGCTGGCCATGCTTGACCTTAATTCAAGGTATGCTTCAATTCATTTCAGTTAAAGATTTGCTATGGCGTGGCGTAATCATTTGATGCCTTACATGACATAGTGATTAAACTAACTGGATACATACATGATACACGAGGGTTTTTGTTTTCCCAAACTAGACATGCTAATTATTAGATTTCTGAAGCACAAATCCTAGTATGAGCATTTACATAAGTTAATGCTTGCATGAACACATATGTTTATTGGTAACCTCTTATGATTTGCTTATGGAGTATGACTTCAGTTTTTGTAGAGACGTTGGACAAGTGCTTCAAAAATGTTTGTGAGCTGGACATAGCGTTCAACTTCTGCAAGGTTGTCTTGCTCGCTATTCTCTTTTTTTACATTTCTGGTCCTTCAAATAAATGTAGTTGACTGTAATATAAATGAGAAATGAGAAAAAATGATCTATACTCGCTCGGTTAAGTAGGAATTTTCAAACTTTATGTATGCCTCCTGTGAACGAAGACTCTGGCTTTATGAGCAAAGCCAAGGTAGTAATGTAATCAAAAAAAAAAAGTCTCAATGGTCTTTGTCTCATCTACTCTACGTGCATAGGTGGCAACTGTGGGTATGGGGCATGAACACACGGTGCTGGATGAGATCATTTTGGGAGGTCAAGAGCTTGAAACTAATTCATCTGAAGTTATGAAGGCTGTTGATGAGATGTCCACGTATGTCATTTGAATTCATGATACTTAGTTAATTACTTACATCATACACCACACAGTCTCTTGCCTGGTTTCAGATGATGTACAATTTATGCCTCAATTCACATACATTTCTGGCTAGAATCAGCCTCCAGTGCAATTTTAGTCAGTTTCTGCTTGGCGACATAAATAACCCAATTTGTTGAAATTTTGAAGATCTGTTAAGGGTGCCTCATCAGACTCCTGAGTACACTCCAGAAATCCCATCGTCAAACGGAACCAAGATACTTGTCTTCGTCACTGCTCAGCTCAGAAGAAAACTTGAACTCTGCCCACAGTTAAACCTCCACCTCCGTGTGTATCTAGAGCAAAAAATATTCAGTCTACCTCAAATTTTTACTGCAGTCATGTACTTACACACCTGAATTCAACTTGACAGCTTGATAGATTTTAAGCCATTCTCTAAATGGAGTTAATCAGACTACATTTCACATTTGCAGCAATATGAAAGCTCGCATTTGTTCTCTTGGTTTCTCATTGGATGATACCAAACAACAATTACTTTTGAAAGAATGAATCCATGTGGCTAATTGTGTGTGAAAATTAGGGTGCATTTATGAAAGGAGGGTCAACAGGACAGAAACAACAACAACAATAGATGGAGATGGTGGCACAAGCTAAAACCAGTCAAATGTATATACTTAGGAAAACATGTCAAAGAATAGGCTGCCTCCACTCGCACATGTTTCTCCCAGGATTCGGTTGCACTTTTTGGATATTTGCACATTCAAAATTCACTTCTTTGCCAATGATAAGTCTGAAAGAATGCGCAGAACTGCAGATAGAGTTAATCATTCAGCGCGAAAGACAAAATCATGATAAGTCTTTTGTATGTCAGGCTTAGAATTCCTGAAGAAAATCTTGAGTTTCTTTTAGATTTCGTAAGCATAATAAAACAGCTTGCTAGCTTCTCACTATTTAATCCAAGTCGCAATCCCATCGCAGTTCACGAAAAGAACATAATGACCAAGGGCAAACAAAGAGTCACGCAACCGCTTTTTACAACAAGTGAAACACACATGACTATTTGTGAACCTTACACCAGCAGCAGGCAGTTTAACGCATAGTTCTTTCCGATTTATCACGCATAAGCTGTGCTCGGGAGGAGTCACAGAAATTCGTATCATCCTAGCAAGCCAGCCAGTTTAGAGTGCTCGGGCTCGTCAATATTAATATGCAATCTAGCGGACACAGAGAGGAATCTGTCAACGCCTTTCCTTAGAGGTGTCAAATTCTCCCCATTACTTGGGATCTCAATAACGGCCCGTTAAATAATAGCCCGTTAAGGTTCCGTTAGCTTAATGGGATGAATCATTCCAATACCCATTACCATTACCCTTTAAGCCCGTCCCATTAGTCCCGTTAAATCACACTCAACTCCTCAGATTACCTATGCGAAACAAATGGATTCAGGCAGTCAGGAGGAGCCTCTTCTTCAGATCCCTTGTTTGCATTTCTTCATGTGCTCTGGGGAGCCTCTTCTTCAGGTTCAGCTGCCTTTTAGTTGTCGAATGCCACCACATATGATGACTGTCTGTCTGATACCGATCATTAGAAGCTTAACCAGATTGGAAAAGCCTACGAATGCAGTTGGATCTGAATATCTGATGGCCTGCATCTACCTCGCAACAAGACTAAAAGTCCAACACGATAAAATATGGAATCAGTTGTGTGATATTTATAGACAGTTAGAGTACTTAGAATAATACAAACTCAACGTAAAATTGCATATTACTAGTGGTACAGGAAGCCAATGTTATGTCGGTGTGTAAGATTAGCATTTTGCAAGCCACCCGTGTCTGCTGGGTGCACTTCATTATTAAAGAGCAAGAGAACACTGAACAAAGGTCAGCAGCTTACTCTGAATATTTACTTGAAAAGGATCAGCAGTTTGGCAAAGCATCTTCCGATGATTTCGTACTACATTCTGTTTGGTATCTGCCTGTCATATGCAATGCAAACAACAAGTGAATGATACTTGGGCAGTAAATCCTTAACCGAATGCAATGCGGGCATAAGTAAATGTTACTGTTTTTTCAACAAAAGAAAATGTCGGATTGTCAATTACCAGGGGGCTGTAAGCCTGTATATATGAATGATTTTAAATTTTATACCAAAGTAAAAAAGGGAATCATGATGACAAGATCTGTTTACAAATTCAAGCGTCAAAAAACATGTTTTGCACATTCCATAATGAAACCTGTAGTAAACTGCACAAATGTGTAAATGTGAAAGGGGGTGTTCTATATATTAAAAATGCAAGGATGAGCAATGAGAACAAATGCATACCAAAACACAACACATTTTAGGGAGTATATATATATATATATATATATATTAATTCTTGACTGACTTTGCTAGATTGATCTTCAGTTTTGGGGCAAAGCAAGCAATTCATCACCTGGTCGTCGTCGGCACAGTAAAAGAAGTTATGGCGATCCATAAAGTTGGGTGTGGCTGAGGAGGCGACGCTGCTATTGTGCCATCTCATACTCAGGGTTGAGTCTGCACAGCCGTTCTTCGGTCGAGGAGGACCACACCCGAAGAAAGGCTGCGCCGACTCTACCCTGAGTATCAGATGACACAATAGCAGGGTCGCCCCACAGTAATGTCAAGTCTCTGAGTAGGAATCTGTTAAATTCTGCAAAGTCCACGACTACTCTCATCATCAGTAGCAGTTCCGTTCAGATTGAGGACCACCGGTACCGTCGGTCCAAGTACAGCCTCTCCAGAACGCTCAAACACCACAGGACAATTTTTGTTCGTTTTGTCCATTGGCCGGATTCTTACAGAGAGAAGAAAATACGAAAGAATGATCGATAATTAAGCCAAGAGGCTTGTATAAATAAGTGATTGGGAGTAAATGCGAGCCCAACACCATTTTAGCTTTTTTTACATACTAAAGGAAATAAATGACGTTATTGATAAGAGGTTACAGCTGGTTGTTGCAGGTTGCATGTGCTGATCTGTTCTATAAGGTAGGTCATGACTGAGACTGGATACCTTGATTTTCATTTTTGGATATTAGAATCTAAGCAACGAAGGATTATCCTGTATGTTTTCAGTACTGGCTAGCATTGTATGATTTTCTTTTTTTTCTTTTTCGGTGAGGTAAGGCGACTTATAATGTTTTGTGAACCAAATTCAAATGGTTATTTGAAATGAAAATGTACACGATCACATTTTAACACAGAAAGATTTACGCGAAAAGAAACCTAAGAGGTTATTGAGTAAAGTGTCTTTAAATTAGAGTTAATTGCAGAAAAACACCTATCATTTTTCAATTAACAACCACTATAAATTTTTTTTTCCACTTAACCACCTATATAAACTTTAAAGTTAACAAATCAACATCTAACAAAACTCATTACATTTTTAAAAATGAAAAAAATAGATAAATGTAAAAAAAATATACATGATACATATGATTCATAATAAAATTTTGTATTATTAAAAAAGTTTTCAATTTTTTATTAAATATATTAGTTTTTTAACTTTTTCTTTTATAAAAAAATAAAAATTAAGGTTTAGTTGATTTTATTTTATTTTAAATATAATATAAAATATAATTCTTATATGATATATAATTTTTTAGTTTTTTGATTTTTTTTTTCATTTTTAAAAAAATTATGAGTTTTGTTAGGTGGTGATTTGTTAACTTTAAATTTTATGTAGGTAGTTAAGTGAAAAGTTTTTTTATAGGGACAGTTAAGTGAAAACTGATACATTATACACGTGATTTTGCACAATTAACTCTTTAAATTACCTGGATGACTAATGCCTACTTTTGCCATATCCAAAACTCTAGCTATTTTTATTGAGCTTACATTAGCACCTGTGACAAAGATTTCCTAAGACGGTATGGATCCCATTCTTAGTAGCCATGAACATGCACCTCCGTGGCTCAATATGAACTCTTTTTGTGCAACATTTTTGGCAATCAGCTGCTTTTATATCATTCCTGCAATAATGTCTCTTCACCTAGTAAAGGAAACGATGACATATTTATTCTATTACTATTGAAAATGCCTCCTTACCGACCAGTGTCCATGTAGATTCTTTTAAATTTATGTCTCCGATTGAACCGAGTCCATGTCCACTACCGCCTCAGATTAATCCATTTGTTGATGATTCACATTTTGCGTTGCATCAATTTTTGTAATCAACGTTGGAGGTGGAGGGTCGATGTCTCATCACACGGCATCGTTTGTTGGATAAAAGCTAGAGAGTTGCAGCAGTGGAGGGAGAGAGTTGCAGCAGTGGAGGGAGAGCGTGGAGCAAGAATTCAAAGGATTTAAATTTTACGTAAAGCATTTAGTAATGAAGTTTGAAGAACACACATTGATGCTTGGCTGGATCTCTTTTGCTTCATTTGAATTATTGATGCAATCGAGCTTGCTTTTGCACTGCACCAATCTGATAATTTTGCATCCACACCACCGTAGTCACTAAATTGCGTCTACATAGATGGAAGATCAAATAAACGCTAATATTAGCGACCAAGTGGACGCAACCGTCGTGGTGGACGCTGAATTACATGGGAAACTTAAATTTTTAGCGACAACATGGACTCTGAATTGCGTACAAAATTTTCACACGAAAAATGTAGCATCTACGTGGACGCTAAATTACGTGCCAAAATTTTGCGCAAACTATTTGGCGTCCACATGGACGCTATTATTATCTTTTTAAATATTTTTGCTGAATCCAAATTATTTTTAAAATGTTTAAAAAAAATAAAATTTTATTAGCGTCCACGTGATCGCTAAATCTATTTTTTAAATATTTTTATAAAATCTAAATTGTTTTTTATTTATTTTATGAAATCAGAGTTAAATTAGCGACCACGTGGACACTAACACTACACTGATCTGCGTATTTAGCATCCATAAATTAGCGTCCAACCCAAACTAGACGTAAATTAGCGTCCATATAGACGCTAAATACATGTGGATGCTAAATATACCGTCCAGGTGGTCGCAGTTGTACATATAGACGATAATTTGCGGGCAAAAATTTGGTGAAAAAAATTAGGGTCCGATTAGCGTCCACGTGGTCGCTAAATTTGGTACGAAAAATTTTGCGCCAAAATTCATATTAATTTTTAAATATTTTTTTAAAAATAGAATAATAATAGCGACCACGTGGTCGCAACGTTAAATTTTAGTAAAAACATTTAATGTTAACTACCACATGGTCGATAAGTTAATATTTCTTAATTTTGATATATTATTTTATGTCCACGTGTACGCTATATTTGCTTCCACTGACGCATCTAGCGTCCACGTGGACGCAAATTCACAATTTACCGACACTTTAGCGACCACGTGGACGCTATATTTACTTCCACTGACACATCTAGCGTCCACGTGGACGCAAATTCACAATTTACTGACACATTAGCGACCATGTGGACGCTAGATTTTCTTCCACTGACACACCTAGCATCCACGTAGACGCTAATTTGCATCTTACCGACACATTAGCGATCACGTGGACGTTAATTTTATCGGTGGATCCAAACAATTCAATCTATAAATGAAACATCGTGTGTACCATTTTTTACATATCCATTCTCATTATCCCCATAAGTCAAAACAAAAATTTCTTCGTGATTAGAAGTCCGTTGCGGTCATAATACTTTTGACTCATTAAATTTGTAAGTATTTAATAATTGTTCTATTTTATTTATGTTTA